>JAKWJD010000683.1:0-18585 GCA_027705065.1 Solanum peruvianum
TCGTCCCCTCGTGACGGGTGCCCGTCCCACTAATACTATGTGTCGGAACGTGACACTCCGATCCACTAATACTATGTGTCGGAACGTAACACTACACGACTCCGATCCACTACCTTCATTCTATCCCTTCATCCAGCCTTCTCTATACTAAGGCATCATCATCCCATTACTTTAATTCGTCAAGCCTTCTTTCATACCAGGCATCATCATTAATATCATAGGTTAAAGTTTCTTCAAGATTTGGGATTCAATGGTTTTCATCATGCTTGTTTCATCAAATCAATGATCATATTCATACAAACATACAATAAGCATATAGACAGGTTTACAATATCATCAACACATATTATTCACTATTAAGATTTCACTACGAATATCGTAAAAACCATAACCTACCTCCACCGAAGAATTGAAATCAACAAGAAATTCCAAGCTTTGTTATTCCTCTTTGCTTCTCCTCTCTCGTTCGATCTCTCCCTTTCTTTCTCTCTGTTTCTTTCTGTTTTGTTTTCTTATGTCAAACCCTCTTTCTTTTACCCTAATTAATCATTAATTAAGTGTGAAAAAGGACAATAAACCCCACTAATTCACTTAAGGTTACCCCTTTTAACCCCTAAGTAATTAGACTTATTAATGTTAACCCTCATCTTTATAATTCAGGAAGAATAGTCAAAAACGACCCTTAAAACGTGTGGAGAAATCCTAAAACTCCTGGACTGCCTGGGACTGCGCAACCTGTGACGGGCCGTCGTGCCTGCGACGGTCCGTCACGGTGGTCGTCGCAGCTCCCTCGAGCTCAGTGGCCTGTGACGGCCCGTCACCGCCGTGACGGTCCGTCCTGTTCCTCCGTCATGACGGTCAGAAACTCGTTTCTTGCACCAAATTCTCGAAAGTTGAAGTGTTTTTGCAACGGATACTCACGACGGTTCGTCGTGGATGTGACGGCACGTCCTGCAGGTCCGTCACAATTTACAGAGAGTCGATTTTAATATCCAAATTCAGAATCTCTAGATGTAAGTATGCAACGATACACCCTTGACGGGCCGTCGTGCCTATGACGGTCCGTCAAGGTGTCCGTAGTATGGCCCAGTTTTTCCACAATAAAATCTGCTGCTGCAAAACGACTAAACAGGTCGTTACAGTTCCCTGCAGATCTTCCTGGTATGCCACCAGATAGGGATATTGACTTCTGCATCGATCTTGAACCGGGTACTCGCCCCATTTCTATAACCCCCGTATAGAATGGCTCCCGCGGAGTTAAGAGAGTTAAAAGCACAACTTCAAGAGTTGTTGAGCAAGGGCTTTATTAGACCAAGTGCATCTCCTTGGGGTGCTCCGGTTTTGTTTGTGAAGAAGAAGGATGGGAGTTTCCGAATGTGCATAGATTACCGACAGTTGAATAAAGTAACTATTAAGAACAAGTACCCCATTCCTTCCTTCGCATTGATGACTTGTTCGATCAGTTACAAGGTGCTTGTGTCTTCTCAAAAATTGACTTGAGGTCCGGTTATCACCAATTGAAAATACGAGCAACAGATGTGCCAAGACTGCTTTTCGAACTAGGTATGGGCATTATGAATTTGTGTTAATGTCGTTTGGTCTTACTAATGCCCATGCTGCCTTCATGAGCTTGATGAACGGGATTTTCAAGCCATACTTGGACCTCTTTGTGATTGTGTTTATTGATGATATACTGATATACTCCAAAAGTAAGAAGGAACATGAGGAGCATTTGAAAATGGTGTTAGAGTTGTTGAGAAAGAAAAAGCTTTATGCGAAATTCTCCAAGTGTGAGTTTTGGCTAGATTCAGTGTCCTTCTTGGGGCACGTGGTTTCTAAATATGGGGTGATGGTGGATCCATCCACGATTGAGACAGTGAAGAATTGGGTAAGACCTTCAAACGTGTCAGAAATAAGAGTTTTGTGGGTTTAGCTAGCTACTCGCTACTACCGCCGATTCGTCAAGGGATTCTCTTCTATTGCTTCCCAATTGACGAACTTGACTAAGCAGAATGTTCCATTTGTATGGTAAGATGAGTGTGAGGAAAGCTTCCAGAAGCTTAAGACTTTGTTGACTACCGCGCCTATCCTCACCTTGCCGGTAGAGGGTAAAAACTTTATTGTTTATTGTGATGCATCCTATTCTGGGTTGGGTGCAGTGCTAATGCAGATAAGAATGTGATTGCTTATGCTTCAAGGCAATTAAAGGTGCATGAACGTAACTATCCGACTCATGATTTGGAGTTGGCTGCAGTAGTATTTGCACTAAAGCAATGGAGACATTACTTGTATGGGTTAAGTGTGAAGTCTACACGGACCATCGTAGCCTACAGTATGTATTCACTCAGAAAGACTTGAACTTAAACAAAGAGATGGATGGAACTACTGAAGGACTACGACATCACTATCTTGTATCATCCGGGGAAGGCGAATGTTGTGGCAGATGCTTTGAGTAGAAAGGCCGGAAGCATGGGAAGTCTAGCTCATTTGCAAGCTTCTAGACGCCCATTGGCTAGAGAAGTGCAGATTCTGGCTAATGACCTTATGAGGTTGGAAATAAACGAGAAGGGAGGATTGTTAGCTTGTGTAGAGGCAAAATCCTCTTTCCTTGATCAGATTAAGGGGATGATGAGAAACTAGGGCGAATTCGAGATAAAGTGTTGCAAGGAGAGGCTAAAGAGGCAATAATTGATGAGGAAGTTTTTTTGAGAATTAAGGGAAGGGTATGCGTACCCCGCGTCGATGATTTGATCACCACCATTCTTACCGAGCTCATAGTTCTGGATATTCTATACATCCTGGTGCAACCAAGATGTATCGCGACCTAAAGCAACACTTCTGGTGGAGTAGAATGAAGCGCGATATTGTTGACTTTATTGCCAAATGTCCAAACTGTCAACAAGTAAAGTATGAACACCAGAGGCCCGGAGGAACACTTCAGAGAATGCCCATTCCTGAATGGAAGTGGGAGAGAATCGCGATGGACTTCGTGGTTGGTCTTCCCAAGACATTGAGTAAGTATGACTCTATTTGGGTGATTGTTGACAGGTTAACTAAGTCCGCTCATTTATTCCGGTCAAGGTGCCTACAATGCAGAGAAGTTAGCCAAGATCTACATCTCAGAGATCGTTCGGTTGCATGGAGTTACACTCTCCATCATATCAGATAGAGGTACGCAGTTTACTTCTAAGTTTTTGGAGAACATTGCATGCCAGAATTAGGTACTAGGTTGGACCTTAGTACGGCTTTTCACCCTCAGACGGATGGTTAGTCTGAGCGAACGATTCAAGTGTTGGAGGATATGCTTCGGCATGTGTGATAGAGTTTGGTGGCCATTGGATAGCTTTTTAACCTTTGGCAGAGTTTTCATATAATAATAGCTATCACTCCAGTATTGACATGGCTCCATTTGAAGCATTGTATGGGAGGAGGTGTAGATCTCCCATTGGTTGGTTTGATGCCTTTGAAGTTAGACCTTGGGGGACTGATCTGTTGAGAGATTCTATGGAGAAGGTGAAGCTATTCAAGAAAAGCTTTTTGCGGCTCAAAGTAGACAAAAGGAGTATGCAGACCGAAAGGTTAGAGACGTGGAGTTCATGGAAGGTGAACAAGTCTTGTTGAAAGTCTCACCCATGAAAGGGTGATGCGGTTCGGAAAAGGGGTAAGTTAAGTCCAAGGTATATTGGACCATTTGAAGTGCTTAAGAGAATAGGGGAGGTGGCTTATGAATTAGCCTTGCCCCCAGGGCTGTCCGAAGTGCATCCGGTGTTTCATGTATCCATGTTGAAGAGATACCACGGAGATGGAAACTACATTATCCGTTGGGATTCAGTTTCGTTGGATGAGAACTTGACTTATGAAGAGGAACCGGTGGCTATATTAGATAGAGAAGTCCGCAGGTTGAGGTCGAGAGAGATTGCATCCATCAAAGTTCAATGGAAGAATCGACCGGTTGAAGAAGCCACTTGGGAGAAGGAGGCAGATATGCAAGAAAAATATCCACATTTGTTTACAGATTCAGGTACTCATTTTCGCCATCGTTTTTCTTCTTTTGATCGTTCGGGGACGAACGATGGGTAAATTGGTATCTATTGTAACGACCTGTTTAGTCGTTTTTGAGCAACAGAGTCCATTTCTGGAAAAAACTGGCTGGAACGACGAGTGTCACGACGGACCGTCGTGGTCCCGACGGCCCGTCGAGGGAGTCGTTCCAGGACACTTAGAATTCTTCAAATTGGATATTAAAATCGACTCTCTGTAAATTGTGAGGGACCTGCAGGACGTTCCGTCACATCCACGACGACCGTGGTGAGTTTCCGTTGCAAAACACTTCAACGTTTGAGAATTTGGTTCGAGAAACGAGTTTCTGACCGTCAGGACGGAGGTGCAGGACGGACCGTCACAGGGGTGACGGGCCGTCACAGCCACCTGGAACCTGGGGAGGTGCGACGACCACCGTGACGGACCGTCGCAGGCACGACGGCCCGTCACAGGTTGCGCAGTCCCAGGCAGTTTAGGATTTCTCCACACGTTTTAAGGGTCGTTTTTGACTATTTCTTTCCTTAATTATAAAGATTGAGGGTTAACATTAATAAGTCTAATTACTTAGGGGTTAAAAGAAGTAAACCTAAGTTAATTAGGGGGTTTATTGTCCTTTTCACACTTAATTATTTGATTAATTAGGGTAAAGGAAAGAGGGTTGAACATAAGAACAAAGAGAAAGAACAAGAAAGAGAGAGAGGGCAGTCGATCAAAGGGGAGAAAACAAGCTTGGAAATTCTTGCTTGATCACTATTCTTCGGTGGAGGTAGGTTATGGTTATGTTACGATATTCGTAGTAAACTCTTAATAGTGAATAATATGTGTTTATGATATTGTAAACCTGTCTATATACTTATTGTATGCTTGCATGAATATGATTATGTGATTTTGATAAAACAAGCATGATGAAAACCATTGAATCCCAAATCTTGAAAGAAACTTTAATCTACGATATTAATGACGATGCCTTGGTATAAAAGAAGGCTTGATGAATTAAAGTAATGGGATTGATGATGCCTTGGTAAAGAGAAGGCTTGATGAACGGATAGAATGAGATTAGTGGATCGGAGTGTCACGTTCCGACACATAGTATTAGTGGATCGGAGTGTCACGTTCCGACACATAGTATTAGTGGGACGGGTGTCATGAACCGACACGTAGATATAGGGGATCGGAGTGTCACGTTCCGACACATATAGGGGATCGGAGTGTCACGTACCGACACATAGTGGTAGGGGATCGGAGTGTCACGTACCGACACAAGAGGAAGAAAGATAATGAATCTTGAAAGATGATAATATACTCAACATAATGAACTTAATTCCCAAATGAGTATGGTATTGAGGCTTGAGCCCTCATGGATGAATTTGGTGGTATTTATTGACGATTATAATACTTGTTGTTGCTACATGTTGAGTTTATAGTTGATTTATAATATTACTTACTTGATATATATTATCTGCTATTTTGAGTTGGCCGATGATATCTACTCAGTACGTGTGGTTGTACTGACCCCCCCTACTTTTATGTTTTCCCTTTGTTATTTGTGTTATGCAGCAAACGTTCCGTCAACTTCAACACAACAGTAATTCGGGCCAGATTTCGTCATACCGGATCTCAGGTGAGCTAACGCTTCTAGCTTGGACTGGATCTTCTTCTATAAGTCTTGATGCCTTGACTTCCGGCATGGACTAGTTCTTATGTATTTTTAGCTTCTTAGACATTCTTAGATAGTTTAGTTTAGTAATTTGATCATAGATGTTCTTGTGATGATGACTTCCAGATTTGGGAATATTAATAATAGTTGAGTTGTTTTATTTATGAGTTTAAGTCTTCCGCATTATTTCTGTTGATATTATATTGAATTGTTAAGGTTTAGATGGGTTGGTTCGCTCAACATAGGAGGGTAAATGTGGGTGCCAGTCGCGTCCTCGAATTGGGTCGTGACGAACCAACCTTGAAATCCTATCTAGATTTATATGACATAGACTAAGTGCCATAGATAATCTCATTAAAATCAGAAGAACGTTTTCTTTTACTTGAAAGGTATAACATTATTCAATTCTACGATTTGTTCATTTCTGGAAGAGACATTAATAATAAAAAAGACCATCAATCAATGTACCAGTAGAGACAAGATGTTTATTATAACTAATAACACAACCGTTATCAGAAAAACTAACATCATAACCATCTCTCAAAAACTTTAGAAACTGAAATCAAATTCTTCTAACAGCGGTGCATATAGAACGTCTTTTAAAATTAAAACTCTACCACTATCAAACGAAGTAATATTTCCTAATGCTAAAACTGGAGCTGCAGAGCATCTGCTTGAAAAACGCTAACTTCACCTCTAGTCAGCTTGCGCGTTTCTTGAAATCCCTGCATAGTAGTGCAGATATGATCAGTGGCTCCAGAATCTACACACCATGAAGTGGTAGAAACAGCCGCTAAAAATGTTTCAACGACAAGTGAAAGTGAGTTACCTGTTTGTTTTTCTTCTTGGCTAAGAAATCTGGACAATGTGCCTTCCAATGACCTGACATCTTGCAATGAAAACACTTACCCTTAGGCTTTTTCACTCCCCCAGTTGGAGGTGCAGTTGCCTTAGCTTTGTGAGACTTTTTCTTCTTCTGTCCACCTTGCGGTTTAGAAGTAGAACCTTTCTCAACATTAAGTGCCATTGATGGTGCATGTTTTTTGACAAGGGTCTCTGCCGCCTGTAGCTCATTCAACAATTGTGCCAAAGATAGACTCATCTTATTCATATTATAATTTAGGCAAAATTGTTGAAAACTATCAGGCAGAGACTGCAATATCATCTCAACTTGGGAGTCATTGTCAATTTCACCCCCAAAACCTCTAGTTCATTCAGAAGACCTATCATCTTCAGAACATGGTCTCTTACAGGAGAGTGCCTTCAACCATCTTAGTGTTCATGAGAGTTCTCATGGCAGTCTGCTTAGCTGATCGACCCTGGTCTCCAACCATTTGTTTGAGATTCTCCAGAATTTCAAAAGCAGACAACATAGCTTGATGTTGATGTTGCAAAACATTTGACATTGAAGCCATAATGTAACATCGCGCCATCTCATCAGCTTTGCGCCATTTCTGATAAGCTAACTTATCCTCATCACTCGACTGATCATTTGGTTTCAATGGACATTCCTCATGAAGCACAAACTTATATTCTTCAGCAGTTAACACAAATCAGATTTCTCCTCCAGTCAACATAGTTAGAACCCTCTAGTTGTTTTGACCCAAAATAGTACTAATGGGATTAAAAGGAGACATGTTGAATCTGAGATTAAAGAAATAGTTACAATAGATCAATAACATAGTCATATAACATTGAATATTTACATTCAAACTCATGATATACATATACATTCATGCATCTTAAATAGCCAAATCGTTGGGATTGGAGAACTATTCATACAATATACATAATAATGACCGATTATTCACTTTATAAACTTATACAGACCTAACTCAGTTGGAGAGTCTACTGTTACTTTAAGTCAAGTGAAAATCCTCTATTGCATTTATCCAATCATATATTACTCAGTTTAGGAGAGTTAATACAAATTGTCAAACTAGCGATTAAATACGTAATGACTTGTATTAAATTCATCCGATGGGGAGGGGAAGGTCTAAGCCAACACATAAACTTAATACTTCATTAATATTTAATCTTGGTAAAAATTTACTCATCACCATTTATTTATTCCAAATTTCATACAAAAAAAATTTTCCAGAAAAAAAAATACGCACACCAAATTTTCGTACATTCCATGTACCATCTCATATATATTCAATAATACACCTTTTGATTAAAAAATTATGGCTGCCTATAATGTGAACAAGAAAACTACAGCCATACTATTTTGTTTTAGTCGTACAAAATCAAATTTCTCTCCATATTAAAACATGTGAGCCAAAAAAAAAATTAAACTTTTTTATTTATTTATTATTATATAAAAAAAAAACAGCCACCACATAATCGAGACATAAATCACACATGCAATCATGTATTGCTGCCATGGCGTGGTATGCTTCTCTTTGGCCTTGCCATAACACAAATCTGATATATACAATTGCACATAAGTGCTGCCACAAGGCAACAACAAAAAAAAATTGATCGGTGCAGCTATCAAAATTTCTCTTGAAATTATCCATCGAAAACACCGTGCATGACAATATGAAAATATTATCAAATCTTACAAATCAATTTTCATAAGTAACTATTACCGTATGCATTTAACAAAAACAAATCAAATCAAGTTTTTATCCGTTCTGTCCTTTTCGTGATAAAACAAAATTCACAATCACGAATCATACATATAATTTCACATATGCATATTTTAAGTTATGTATAAAGATGCAAGTATGGTTCTTGATGCCAATGTTGGAAAATAGCATACACACGGAAGCATTCCAGAATCATACATCTTGCATGAATATAAATAACAATCACAAATAGTTATCACATACAAAGTATGCTGAAAATTAACTCAGGATTACCTCTTGAAGCGTGTGCAGATATCTTGAAGTAAATCCAACTCCATTCTATAGTCTTCTACAGTGATCCCAATCAACAACTGAACTCTCTCAATACTTGGGTGGGCAAGTATTGTACAGAATTTTCTTTTTATTAAATCTAGGTTAGAAAAATCCCTATTTATAGAGATGTCTTCCTAGTCCAAAGAGGAGAGGAAAAACCAATTCTTTTTCTTTTTAGGAGATGTCTTCCTAGTCCAAAGAGGAGAGGAAAACCCAATTCTTTTCCTTTTAGGAGATGTCTTCCTAGTCCAAAGAGGAGAGGAAAAACCAATTCTTTTTCTTTTAGGAGAACTTGAAAACACACGTTTTCCTACAAAGAAAAGAACTACTTTTCCATCTTCTACTAGAAAATAGGATTCTGAGTTCTAGTTAAATTGGGCACTAGAGGGACCACAAAAATTTATTACTGAGGCTTCCTATTATGGAAATAATTCTAAATAATTAATTTAAATTATTCTTACCATAATAAATTACAAATCATTCCACTAAAAATTCGTAATTGAACTCTCTATTTATTTCGAAATTCACCACTAAACACTTATTTGATTCCCATGTTAAGATTACCGATACTAATCAATAAATTAAATTACTGACGAATTTAATTCAATGATTAACTTCTTTTAGAGCAATACTTAACTTATTCATGTGCCAGATTCATAATCTACTTACCGGCCGGGTTTACACATGAAAACTTACAAGCTTCTCATAAAAGGTGTATCATCAATCTCTATATACTGAGACATGGATTCCATCAACTAACTAATTATTTCACACCATTATTATTATTATCATTCAATTTACCAGGCATATTGACCCATCTCAGAATCTCACCTTTTATAAATCAAATGATAAATAATATATACAGATCATAATCGTTATAATCAAGATTAAGAATATAAGTACATTTAATAGTTTAGAGAATATGTTTTTATCAGTCAGTCTAAAACAACTATCTCTGCTTGGTCCGTTCAATACATACCAAATGCACTAGCACGAGAAGTTAGAACTATGCCATTCTCATAATCAAGATAAATTACATTTAATCTCGTGCTACAATCTTTCTGATGATTTTGTCCAAATTTCCATCTATGATTGTGAACTATAAATTTTAACTTATAAGAACTGATGATTTAATCTTCTGTGTATAAGCTTAAACTCTATACACCAAATCATCTACTATATAAGTTAAGGACACATATATGACAATTGATCTATTTAATGTAACACTTTATTGAATTGAATAAATAAATAAACAATTGTTCAATATTAATACTATATCAAAACGCATGGTTAATAGTATATCCTAACAATTACCTCTCAATGGTACAGTAGATGTATCTCATGTGTACACAAGTAATATGAGAGGGTGAGATCATTTTCGTAGGTAATTCTACAAAAAAAAAATATTATTGATTAATTTATTCCTATATAATTTATTAAATTATTCTTAAACTAATTATTTTTTATATCTAAGGTAAATTATTTTTAACCGTGAAGATATGAATTGTTTTGTTAATATTCCTTCAAAAATTTCTTAGTTTTTTCAACTTTTTTATAGGTACTTCTACAAAAATTGATGATTATCCCAAAGAGTACATGTTAGTCGCCTCTCGGTATTTACATCTTATCACCTAAAAAGTATATTTGGAACTTGCAGATCGCATAACAACAGTGATTCATGAAGAAGGTGGTAAGGGCGTAGGGTGGAGGCGGTGGCGTTGCCACATATAGTCCAGGGTTTTCAACCGAATACTCTTTGTCAAATAATCATATTATATATATAGAAAATTATACAAAATATACTTGTCAAAACATTGTTTTTCATAATCTTCTTTTTACTTCACTACTAGGTGGAGTGGGGAGAGTGCTTCAATTAATCACAAGGTTTTGTAGGTGATAATACACGTTTCATCCTTAATGAAAAATCCCAGTTCAAATTTCTAGCCCAAAGGGCTTGCCATTGTAACTTAGGGAATGAATGCAAAGGCGTGCATATATATGAGGGCCTCTATTGATATGCGCAAAGGTACTTGGCCATGTATTGGGAAATCCCTTATTTGCTAATAAAAATGTTGGCCTACTTCCACACCTTATATATCGTATAACCCCTTAGGAGTATTAATGGAACATGATTGAACATTCATATTAGCTTGCCTCTAAAAAACTCTCACTTTAAAAGAAAATATTTAAATAGGAACGTCCTGTGCCAAAGTCACAATATAGGTAAGTCGACAATCCCTTGACGATGTAATATATTTTATCTGCTGGGTTTATGAGTGGATGATTTTAAAGAGGATTACCCATTTATCATATAGAAGATCACAAAGATTTCTGAGTCGTCCGCTCCAAATTTATTTCAATTCCAAGAGCTCGGATCGAATCTGTATTGATATGCCAATACAATAGAAAAGTATCATACTTCAGCTTGAATAGAGAATTGAATAGAGAATTGATATTAGGTTTTCGGAGAGCACAACCTATGATGCCCTGAATAGAACATAAAACAAGAATCTATCTAGTATTATATTTATAAAGAGAACAAGTTCCTCCTACGTGGCGCCACCAAAACAAGGATTTCTTGTTAATTCATTCATTTTAAGTTGCGACTTTAATGAAAAATTGTGACTAAAATGACGAGTTGTGCCTTTTATGAAAAATTGGAATTGTAATAAAGAGTTGTCACAATAAATATTTGTTCATACTACCACTATAAATAGAGAGATTTCCGGGCCGACTTTATGCATACTTTAATAAGGCATTTGCCTTAGGCCACCAGATTTAGAGGGCCTCAATTTTTTACCTAAAATAAATTTGTGATAATTCATTATAGAAAAAAACATTGATTATTTATGATAAAAATAGTATATTTAAAATTATTGTTTTATTCATTTCAACTCCATTCAAATAGAAGAAATCAAGAAAATAGTGTTTTATTTTCTTACACTCTCAACACTAATACTCACACTAGGTAAATTTATTGCGCTTCGCGCAGTGGTGAACTACGACAATAATGTATTTACGAAAATTTGATGATATTTAAGTGTTTCTGAGTGACTACAACACCTTACAATAAATTCTCAAGAATCTTTTATCCAAGAATGAAATGATTTTTTTTTAATCTTAAAACCAAAATATTTGATACTATTTTTTTTTATGTATTTTGTTATTAATTTATCAATTTTTTGTAGTTACTCATTACCAAAGTCTTTAGAAAATATATTTATTGTGTTCATTGTCTATACTATAGTGTATTTTAAATCATTGTTACAAACATTTTATTCATTAATTGCGATAGTTTTTCTCCTATAAATACCTTACATATAAATATAATATTATACATCTTATATATTAGTTGGTTACTTGATAATTTAATTAATATGAAAAAGGACATCTCTTGGAGTTCAATGATATATCGTATTTCGCTAAAATAATTTGGATTAAATGATGTCTTGGCAAGTCACTTATTCAAAATCATCCGCAGTCGATGACACTACTTTGATATCCAAAAGGCATATTGTGTTTTTTATGTTTTGATCAATATGGTTAACACATTATTTTTTGTGACTTTAATCTAATATCTATAAGGATATAATTATTTAAATAATATTTCATTACTATGGATTTATCCTACTTTGAGAGTAATTCATTGACTCTAATCAACCATTTGAAAGCAAACTTTTGATTAAGGTTGAGTACAATACTTACCATCCCACTACATTCCTTTATTTTTTAAATGTCACTAATCGATTGAATGCCTTGATAAGATAGAAAGTTGAATAACTAAAACTCTAAGGTAGTGTGGATGTGGACCCATAACTTTGAACACTCAAAAGTCCATTATTGGACACCCCCTTTGTCTTTTAGCCATTGAAATATTAAAGACATTTATTTTAAAAGTTAAAGAATTATAATCTACATGACACCATAGTCTAATGATTACAGAAAACTCTTGATTAACATATTTCAACATAATGAACAAAAGCATAAGTATGAACACCAAAGATTAAAACATACTCAAAAATAGAAATTAATAACATAAGCATAATTAATGATTGTAAAAAATATATCAGGTTCTGTAATAATAGAATAAATGCTTATTTAAAAAAACAAAGGGTAGTGTGAATAGATTCTTCTTGTGTCTTATCGAAAGGTCACAAGTCTTTGAAAAAGTTAGAACCTTTCATAATCGCAGAAATTTTATAAAATAATATTTTAAACCTACCAGTAATTAAACGAAAACACTATATTATCATTTATTCTTAATAACATAAGCATAAATTAATAATTGTAAAATTACATACCAAGATTTGTAACATAAACAATGATGTCCGCGAATTACTCAACATGAACAAATATTTAGTTGTGAAGAAGAAGAAGAAAAGGAGATTTTTAATTTCATTGTTTTAAATGAGAGCAAAATCTTCTTATTTTATACAACAACGGACAACCGAATAATATTTTATTGTGTCTTATCGGAAACGTTACAACTATTCTTCGGAAAGGTCATAACTATTTGTAAAAATTACAACCCTTAAGAAGGTCACCATCTTTCATAAAGTTACAACTATTCATTAAAGTTGTAACTCCTTTTATAAAAGTTACAACTTTTCAATAATTCACAACTCTTCATAAAAGTCGTACCTCTTTAAAAAAATTCACAACTTTCATAAAAGTCACAACAATTCATAATAGTCACAAGTTTTCATGAAAGGGAAAGACTAGTTTTAGAAAAAATAAAATTAAAAGGGATTCTTGTTTGTGGTGGCACCACGTGGGCGGACCTAATGTTTTCTGTTATATATATATATATATATATATATATATATATAGAATATATATATAATATAATATATATATATATATATATATATATATATATATGACTAATTATTCTTTCTAACTCTTTTTAAATATTTCTTTAATGTTGATAAGTTAGAGTAACATTTTATCAAAATATTAATTAATATCGAAGTGTTGAGCAAAGTGAATTGTAAATGGTTTTTCCATTCTTCTTAGATTTTCAAGAATTACAAAAACCATAGTAAAATGCGGGTATCTTAATTATCAACTTCATCAATCCTATGGTTCTAACTAGTGTTTTGAAAGACTCTAAAGGGACTCACCTTGGGGCACGGTTCTAGCAAAATTCCCTGAGACTCATGTGTGGGCCTTAGTTCTATAAGACATATGTCCTAAGCGCTTGACTATACGCCCTAAGCACGCCAAGCGCCTAATGCTTGGGGCTTGCACACAAATTATGTGTTAGAAACTTTAGCTAACATAGTTGACCCGCATAATTCTTGAGAAAATAAATGATACATAATAGTAATTTAATCTTTAAGATAAGAAGATCGAGAGTAACTCAAATAACATGTTGTAGTATCACATCTTTAATATTTGATAACACTACGAAAGTGATGGTCTTCATGGTTTTATCATATTTCTAAAATATCATATTTTACTTAGCTATTTGAAAGTAATTTTCTTTTTATTCATAATGAAGTGATATTTACTATAATAGTAGTTATTTTCATACATTATTTTCTTTTATGGGGCAACATGTAAATTATCTAGTAGGATAAAATTATTTTTAGAAATAAACATTCTTTCATTATAAAAGTTAAGCTGTGAGATTATTTATACTTGTATAATAATGTTAGAAGTTTAATTTTCTGTGAGTTTTCTTAATCATGTTTGTATATATATGTATATATATATATATATATTATATATATATATATATATATATATATATATATATATATATATATGTATATATAAATTTTCATACACAGATGTCATCAGGCGGTGACGGTGATAGACATCGCGAGCATCTTGGACTTATCCAGACTTAACAGGGAAAAAAATAAGAAGTCTAGGATACCCATTGATCCTGAGGATATTACAGGATCTATTTATTTTGCGCCAGAGCGCATTAGCTGTGATACTCATATACTTGTTGTTCCATTTGGTACGGCGGATCCCTAGAAATATTATCCTAATTATTGTTGACCATTCGGTGCTTTGTCTTCTTAATAGGCATTGTCTTCCATACGCTATGCGTACCTACCTTTACATTCTATTCATTGAGGACCACCCATAACGACAGGTACATCTCCTCACTTATCTTCCATGAGGATTAGAGATTCTAGTAGTCAGAAACAGTCAGATGCTATGGCCGGTAACCCGCCATTGAATTAGCGTTATATGCATCCTGAGGTATCACCCTTAACTACGCTTACACCTAGTGCTACTTCAGATGAGATGTCTCCTCTAGTTCCTTGCTAGAAGGTTAGATTTGGTCGAGTCATGATTGAGTCACATGGAACATCGTAAGTTTTTTTTGCTATATATTTCTTAGTCTATTTTATTTATTTTTTATACTTTAATATTATTTTATTTATGAACTAACATTTTTATTATGTGTTTTGCAGGTGGCATCTAGCAAAGGATGTTGCTCGGGCTTTAAAAGACTGTGTTAGAAGACTCTTTACACAGACTTATAAATCTTGGAGCCAGATCCCAAACACTATATGCAAGACGATGTTTAATAACTGTAAGGTATATATTTAGTTAAGTGTAGCATAATTTAATTTTTTTTACTATCAATATAAATAAATTATTAAATTATTTTTATTCGGACTATATTTACTTCGATCGAGGCACAATCATATCATTTCAACCACATTTGAGAGGAATGCATCCACCAGACTATCTGCTCGACTAAAGAAAATTCAAGATAACGGTGAACGTCCACATTAGATGTTGCCTCAAGTGTTTGATGAACTAGGTCTGTATTGGAACACAGAAAAGTTTACGGCAATATTATACCAAGCAAAAAACGCTAGAGACAGTCTTAAAGGTGGCTCGTTGCATACAAAAGGTGCAAAGTCCGTTGGAAAAATTACAAGAGATATGGTATAAGTCTAATTCAAACTTATAAATAAATATTTAGTTAATTCATATAAATTGTTATATATTTCCATTTTTATTTATAGGAAAAATAATTGGGACCAATTGAATCGTAGGTTTTAAAGAAGACTCATGTCAGGAAGAAAGAAAATGAGTCGGATCCGGATGTGTGGTGGGAGGAAAGTGTCGAACGAACATTTGTTAGTAATTTTAATATGAATAATATATATTAATTGTGAATATATTTATTATATGTATATTTATATTGATGTCAATTTTTATATTTAACATGCATAATGACTTTTCGCTCAACGTCTCTGAGAATTTAAATAGTTCGGTCCAATTGTCACCTGATCCTTTTACCAAGATTTGGAAAGAAAAAGTGGTAGGGAGACACAGAAGGGTAGATTCTATGGTATAGACTCTCGAAACGATGTTAGAAAACTCCAATTAAGCTTAGAAGGAATTGGATCGTCTTGTCAAGCCGATGCACTTGATGGTGTGCAAATTGCTGCTATGTCGGGTCAAATAGCTAAGCTTACAGTTGCACTGGCACAGTCAGAGCGGAGATGAGCAGATGAACAAGAATGCATGCATGTGACTGTTCAGCAATCAAAGAACAATTCATGAACCTCGCTCGTCGACCTACTACTTCGGCTCCCGATGACACTGCAGATGAGACTACTGATGAGGATGATTATGTAGGACGCACTCCCTAGTTTAAATCTTTGGAAATTTATGAACTTTTTCAAATTTTTAAAAGAATTTTGATAACTTTATAAGTCTTTAATTTGTGATTTACATACTTTTGAATGTTATTTTAAGTTTGTTCTTTTATGTTTTGTTTAGATTGTTTAAAATTGTAGTGTCTTTAATTGGGCTGAATAGTGTAGAATTGAATTGATTGAATTGAATTTTATTTGAAGGTGGTCACCAGAAACCTTTTGCTGTAAAAGAAATGGAGAAAAACCGACGGACAACGTGGTTTGGTCCGTCGCTTTTTTGGGTTTTATTTTTTAAAAGATTAAAGAAAAAGCGACGGATAGTGTCCTTCTGTCCGTTGCTTTTCTAGGATTTTATATCATAAAATTTCATAAAAGAGACGGAAACCTTGTCCGTCACTTTTCTGGGACTTTTAACAAATAAAACCCAGAAAAGAAACGGAAAGGGTCCTTTGTCCATTGCTTATCAGGGATTTTTTTAAAAATAGCAAAAAAGAGACGGACTGCGCCACATTTTAGAAATAAAAAATAAAATTAAAATAAAGTGACAGTGTCCTCCACTTTTGTTAATAAAATTCTTAAGAAAAATTCAAAAAGAGACGAGTCCGTTGCTTTTTGAAACAAGTCGAGCAAAAAACCGACGGAAGTGGTTGCGTTGCTTTTCCGTCAGTTTTGAGGCTTACGCGTCGCCCTATACTAAGTAACATACCGCCTCACGCCCAAGCCTTTTAAAACGCTGGTTCTAACTCTTATATTCGTTTGATATTAGCCACCTTATTATTTGTAGAACTATGTTAACAATTCATATAATGATTGCCCGAGAAATATCATATTTTCATGTTGAATTGATAAAATCTTATTTAAAACTAATAATTAGAAAAGAAATCGAATAAATCATTTATATATATAAAAAATGTTAAGTAATACTTTGCATTTAAAAAAGTAAGAAAATATTTTTTCAATAAATGCATTTGATGTTTATTTAGATTTTAGGCCTCTAATTAAGATTTAGCTTTTAGGCCTCCGATTACGTTGAGCCTACTTGAGAGAGTTCCTCTCATTTTAAAATAATGAAAATTTTGCACCTCTTCTCTACTTATTATGCACAATTAAATATCCATGTACTTTGCTCCTATTGAATGACTCACTCACACCCTTGCTTATGTTACAGATCTTGGTATGTACATATCTTGTTTGTAAGATAATATTGTGTTTTAGTTTTAATAACAGATAGGTTTTAAGTATTATTTTTAACATTTCGTGATATTAAATTTGCGCATGTTGCACGGGTAAATTTTCTAGTACAACGGTAAAAGAGAAGAAAGACAAATATTATAATATCTCCACATGTGTTTAAGCCATACAAACCTTCTTTTCTTATACACTTCACGATCGTATTTTACTAATAAAAAAACAAACAAAACAATTATTCATTTGCAAAAACCTCACTTCTGAATTCAACACGACTCCAGCAACAAGGAACAAAGCTAAAATCTCAAAAACTCAAATTGTTCAACCTCAAGAAAAAAATTGCGAATAAAAATAACATGATTCACCTGTGGGTGAAAAAATCCAACCGTATGAGAAGTGTAGTAACTTAAAGAACTACGTTCTTGGGAAATTCTTGGATGAACGCTTGGAACCTTTAACTGTTTCTCCTCTTGAAACTCCTCTCTAAAGCCCTAAATTATTTTGGGAAGATAAAACTTATTTTAATCGGTTTACACCCTAAATTCGGAGTAATTCACCTTAGACTAAGTGGGGTAAGTAAAAGACTAAAATACCCCTCCTAATTTTTGGTGAAAAAGGTCTTATCTAGAGAGGATACTCTCAAACGGTCATATCTCCCTCATTTGAACTTGGATTTTATCAAACTTTGTGGGGTTAGAAACATGACTCAAAGAACTTTGATTTGAGATCTCATGAGCCACCTAACTCATGATGTGCTAAGGGGTCGTTTGGTATGAAGGATAACTTCAAATAGTCCTAGGATTAAATTATGGTGCCACTTAATTTTGTTGTTTGGTTGGAAAGTCCGGGATAACTTATACCATAACTAATAAGTAGTAACAATATAAGTTGTACTAACCATGGGTTGTAGAGTAATCTCGGAAAAACTTATTCCGAGATAAAATGACTAAATGATAAAAATATCCCTTTAAACACTTTTAATACATTGCTTTTCAAATTTACGAAGGGTATTTTTGTAAAAATATATGTTGTTCTTAAGATTTTTTCTTCTTAATACGAGAAACCAAACACTCAATTGCAGCAACAATTTCAGAAAATGGAAGGTGAACGAGATATGAGTAGATGAAGAGATATTTGAACCTGTGGGAAGTGTAAA
>JAKWJD010000684.1:0-18458 GCA_027705065.1 Solanum peruvianum
CACTCCCATCCCCATATTCATTCTATCCTGGTACCGGAACGTGGCACCCGATCCTCTATCTCTATCCTGGTACCGTACCGGAACGTGGCACCCGATCCCCTAATTCATCAAGCCTTCTTTCATACTAAGGCATCATCAATCTCATTATATAATTTATCAAGCTTCTTTTACACTAAGGCATCATCATTCTCATTATATAATTTATCAAGCCTTCTTTTACACTAAGGCATTATCATCACAAAACAAGTGAATTAGGGTTTATTTCGAGATTTGGGATTCAATAACTTCATCATGCTTATTTTATCACATATATATATATATATATATATATCATATTCATACAAGCTTACAATTAGGCACATAGTAGGGTTTACAATACTATCAACACATAGCATTCACTATTAAGAGTTACTACAAGTAGCATGAAACCATAACCTACATCCACCGAAGAATTGATCAAACAAGCTAATCCTCAAGCTGCGTTTTCTCCTCCCTCTCGATCGATCCCTCTCTTTCTCTTTGTTCTTTCTGTTGTTTTATTCAAACCCTCTTTCCTTTACCCTAATTATCATATAATTAAGACTAAAAGAGGACAATAGACCCACTAATTAACTTAAGGTTACCTCTTTAACTAACCCCCAAGTAATTAGACTTATTAATATTACCCCTCAATCTTTATAATTAAGGAAAGAGAATAGTCCAAAACGACCCTTAAAAGTGTAAAGAAATCCTATTCTGCCTGGGATTTGCGCAACCTGTGACGGGCCGTCGTGCCTGCGACGGTCCGTCACGATGGTCGTCGCAGCCTCCCAATATTTAGGTGGACTGTGACGGCCCGTCACACCTGTGACGGTCCGTCCTGCACCTCTGTCCTGACGGTCAGAAACTCGTTTCTTGTACCAATTCTCAAAAGTTGAAGTGTTTTGCAACGGGAACTCACGACGGTTCATCGTGGATGTGACAGCACGTCCTGCAGGTCCGTCACAATTTATAGAGAGTCGATTTTTAGTATCCAATTTCAGAATTCTAAGTATGCTGAAACGATGCACCCGCCTCGACGGGCCGTCGTGCCTGTGACGGTCCGTCGCAGTGCCCGTGGTCTGGCCAGTTTTTCCAGAATTAAATCTGCTGCTCAAAACGACTAACAGGTCGTTACCCATCGTTCGTCCCCGAACGATCAAAAGAAGGAAAACAATGGCGAAAAGGAGTACCTGAATCTGTAAACAGATGTGGGTATTTTTCTTGCATGTCTCCTCTCTCCCCAAGTAGCCTCTTCAACCGGTCGATTCTTCCATTGAACTTTGATGGATGCAATCTCTCTCGACCTCAACTTGCGAACTTCTCTATCTAATATAGCAACCGTTTCCTCTTCATAAGTCAAATTCTCATCAAGCAAACTGAATCCCAACGGATAATGTAGTTTCCATCTCCGTGGTATCTTTTCAACATGGACACATGAAACACCGGATGCACTCCGGACAGCCCTGGGGGCAAGGCTATTCATAAGCCACCTCCCTATTCGCTTTAGTACCTCTCGAATGGTCCAATATACCTTGGACTTAGCTTACCTCTTTTTCCAAACCGCATCACCCCTTTCATGGGTGAAACCTTCAACAAGACTTGTTACCCTTCCATGAACTCCAAGTCTCTAACCTTCGGTCTGCATACTCCTTTGTCTACTTTGCCGCCGCTAGAAGCTTTTCTTAAATGCACTTCACCTTATCTAACGAATCCCTCAAGAGTCAGCCCCAATGTCTAACCTCAACGCATCGAACCACCCAATGGGATATCTACACCTCCTCCGCATACAATGCTTCAAATGGGGCCATATCAATACTGGAGTGATAGCTATTATTGTTGAAAACTCTTCCCAAGGTAAGAAACTATCCCAATGGCCCCAAACTCTATCACACATGCACGAAGCATATCCTCCAACACTTGAATCGTTTGCTAAGACTGACCATCGGTCTGAGGATGAAATGCAGTACTAAGGTCCAATCTAGTACCTAATTAGCATGTAGTGTCCTCCAAAACTTAGAAGTAAACTGCGTACCTCTATCTGATATGATGGAGAGTGGAACCCCATGTAATCGAAAATCTCCGAGATGTAGATCTTAGCTAACTTTTCTGCATTGTAGGTCACCTTGACCAGAATAAAATGAGCGGACTTAGTTAACCTATCAACAATCACCCAATGGAGTCATACTTACCCATTGTCTTTGGAAGACCAACCACAAAGTCCATTGCAATTCTCTCCCACTTCCATTCCGGAATGGGCATTCTTTGAAGTGTTCCTCCGGGCCTCTGGTGTTCATACTTTACTTGTTGACAATTTGGACATTTGGCAACAAACTCAACAATATCTCGCTTCATTCTACTCCACCAGAAGTGTTGCTTTAGGTCGCGATACATCTTGGTTGCACCCGGATGTATAGAATACCTTGTGCTATGAGCCTCTGTCAGAATAGTGGTGATCAAATCACCGATGCGGGGTACACATACCCTTCCCTTGATCCTCAAAACACCTTCCTCGTCGATTGTTGCTTCTTTAGCCTCTCCTTGCAAACTTTATCTCGAATCCGGATCAATTTCTCATCATCAAACTGCTTCCCCTTAATCTTGTCAAGGAAGGAGGATCTTGCCTCCACACAAGCTAACAATCCTCCCTTCTCATTTATTTCTAACCTCATAAGGTCATTACCCAGAATCTGCACCTCTCTAGCCAATGGACGTCTAGAAACTTGCAAATGAGCTAGACTTCCCATGCTTCCGGCCTTTCTACTCAAGACATCTGCCACAACGTTCGCCTTCCCCAGATGATACAAGATAGTGATATCGTAGTCCTTCAGTAGTTCCATCCATCTCCTTTGTCTCAAGTTCAAATCTTTCTGGGTAAAGACATATTGTAGACTACGATGATCCGTATAGATTTCACACTTAACCCCATATAAATAATGCCTCCATTGCTTTAGTGCAAACACTACCGCGGCCAATTCCAAGTCATGAGTTGGATAGTTACGTTCATGCACTTTTAATTGCCTCGAAGCATAAGCAATCACATTCTTCTCTTGCATTAGCACTGCACCCAACCAGAATAGGATTCATCACAATAAACAATGAAGTTTTTACCCTCTACTGGCAAGGTAAGAATGGGTGCGGTAGTCAACAAAGTCTTAAGCTTCTGAAAGCTTTCCTCACATTCATCCGACCATACAAATGGAACATTCTGCTTAGTCAAGTTCGTCAATTGGGAAGCAATAGAAGAGAATCCCTTGACAAATCGGCGGTAGTAGCTAGCTAACCCAACAAAACTCCGTATTTCTGACACATTAGTGGGTCTCACCTAATTCTTCACTGTTTCAATCTTAGAAGGGTCTACCATCACTCCTTCCTTAGAAACTACATTGCCCCAAGAAGGACACTGCATCTAGCCAAACTCACACTTAGAGAACTTGGCATAAAGCTTTTTCTCCCTCAACATTTCCAACACAATCCTCAAATGCTCCTCATGTTCCTCCCTACTTTTAGAATATACCAGTATAATCTATAAATACGATCACAAGAGATCCAAATACGGCTTAAATATCCCATTCATCAAGCTCATGAAGCAGCGGGGGCATTTGTAAGACCAAAGGACATCACTACAAATTCATAATGCCCATACCTAGTCCGAAAAGTAGTCTTTGGTACATCCGTTGCCCGTATTTTCATTTGATGATAACCGGATCTCAAGTCAATTTTAGAGAAGACACAAGCGCCTTGTAACTGATCGAACAAGTCATCAATGCGAGGAAGAGGATACTTGTTCTTAATAGTTACCTTGTTCAACTGCCGGTAGTCTATGCACATCCGAAAACTCCCATCCTTCTTCTTTACAAACAAAACCGGAGCACCCCAAGGAGATGCACTTGGTCTAATGAAGCCTTTACTCAAAAATTCTTGAAGTTGAGCCTTTAACTCTCTTAATTCGGCGGGAGCCATTCTATAAGGGGGTATAGAAATGGGGCGAGTGCCCAGTTCAAGATCGATAAAGAAGTCAATGTCCCTATCTGGTGGCATACCCGGAAGATCTGCAGGGAACACATCCAAAAACTCACAGACTACCGAAACCGACTCAATCGACGGTACTTGAGTAGTGTCATCCTTGAGATGTGCCAAGAAAGCTAAACACCCTTTACTCACCATTTTCTTAGCACGAAGAAAGGAGATGATACGCACCGGATTGGGAGTGTAGTCACCCTCCCACACTAACGGATCTGCCCCAGGCTTGGCTAACGTCACCGTTTTAGCATTACAATCCAAAATCGCAAAATCGGAGAAAGCCAAGTCATACCCAGAATTACATCAAAGTCACCCATTTCTAAAATAACCAATCTACATAAGTGTTGCTCCCCACAAAGTTCACCAAACAAGACCTATATACCTTTTCAACTACCACAGACTCACCCACCGGAGTAGAAACACGAAAAGGCATGTCAAGTAATTCACAATGTAAATTTAGACCATTAGCAAATGAGGAAGATACATAAGAAAATGTGGATCCAGGATCAAACAATACGGAAGCCATGCAATCACAAACCAGAAGATTACCTGTGATAACAGCATCAGATGTCTCCGCCTCCGAGGTCTCCAGGGAAGCATAAACAATGGCCCTTCATTGGTTTTCCGTTGCCCCTACCATGTTGTGATGTAGGGGCTCCAGTTTGCCCATCACCTCTGCCGTTTTGGTGACCACCATTACCTCGGCCACCATGTCCTCCCGAAAAACGGCCTCTACCATGACCACCTCTACCTCTAACTATTGGGGGTCTAGAACTCTGTTTGGACAATATCTCTTAATATGTCCAATCTCCCCGCATCCATAGCACTCTCTGGGTTCATGCATAGGTCTCTCAGAGAAGTGTTGACCGGTCTGAGGTGGACCCCAACTACAGTCTGTAGGAAGACTGAATTGGTCGACTGAGTAACCTCCGGAGCTCTGTCCTCTAGAGTAAGAACCATTGACTCACCTCCCTTTCGAAACCTCTTTGATGTCGACGTCGTGGTGAAGTCATCTAATTTCACTCCTTCCACCTCTATCACAAAGTCTACCACCTCTTGGAAGGATGTTGCCGTTGCCGCTATCTGTAAGGCTGAAATCCGCAATTCTGACCTCAACCCTTCACAAAACGGCGGATCCGTTCTTGTGGACTGAAACAAAGTTGGGTGGCATACCTTGATAATGCACGAAACTTAGCCTCATATGGTTAACCGTCATCCTACCTTGCTCGAGACTCAAGAACTCATCCCTTTTTCTATCTCTCAAAGTCCTTGGGATATACTATCCCATAAACAGGGTAGAGAATGATTCCCAAGTCATGGGTGGTGCCTCTGTTGGTTGACACTCAACATGTGACCGCCACCACATTTTGGCGTTCCCTTGAAACTGATAGCTCACGAACTCAACGCCAAACCGTTCTACTATACCCATCTTGTGTAGTAGCTCATGACAATCGACCAGAAAATCGTAGGCATCTCTGATTTGCGCCCTTAAAGACTGGAGGTTTCAATTTCAAGAACTTACTGAAAAGTTCATGCTGATCATTTGTCATAATAGGCCCAGTAGTCAGACGTGGAAATGTGCCTATTCCCATGATGCATCCATGTGGGGAGCCATAGTAGCCGCATGTCGTATCTCTGAAACCGGAGGTGTTGGTGCAGAAACCACTGGAGGTGCCTGACCCTGATCGGATAACCCGCTAAGATAAGCAAGTACCTGGTTGATCATCTCTGGGTAGGTTGGGGTGGCATTTCCTCATTCTGCACTTGTTCATTCTCCCCTTCCTCACCTCTCTTATCACCTCCTCGGTCGGTGGAGGAGTCACCGCCCTAGTATCAGATGGGCTAGGGGCTCGTCCTCTTCTCTAGAGGACGTCCTCCCACGACCTCTTCCACGGCCTCTTGCCGCTGCTCTTCCTCGAGCTACAGCCCCAGTGGCTGGCTCAGTCGTTTCTTGTCTTTCCGTTGTTGCTGGGTTTGCGGTCGTGGCTCTAGTTCTAACCATCTGCGAAATAGAATGAAGATGGTCAGATACCAATTTGTATCACCTAGATACCAATTGGACTCAAGTAGTAGCACGAAAGAAAGAATGAAGAATGGAATTTTCCTAAAGTCTTATAGTCTCTCAAAGAAAAGTAAAGGCGTCCCCCTACCGTTCCTTAAGACTCTACTAGACCTGTTCTTGTGTGATGAGACCAATGAACCTAATGCTCTGATACCAAGTTTGTCACGACCCAAATCGGGGACGCGACTGGCACCCACATTTACCCTCCTATGTGAGCGAACCAACCCATCTAAACATTAACATTTCAATTTATATAACACAGAAAATAATGCGGAAGACTTAAACTCATTAAAAAAACAATTCAAAACTATTATTAATATCCCCAAAATCTGGAAGTCATCATCACAAGAACATCTACCTCAAATTACTAAACTAAGAATGTCTAAGAAGCTAAAACAATAAAAGCTAGTCCATGCCGGAAGTTCAAGGCATCAAGACTTGAAGAAGAAGATCCAGTCCAAGCTAGACGCGTTAGCTCACCCTGAATTCCCGACAGAGTGAAGACTGGTCGAGTACTATTGTGTTGAAGTTGACGGAACGTTTGCTGCATTACACAAATAACAAGGAAGAAAACATAAAAGTAGGGGGTCAGTACAACCACAAGTACTGAGTAGATATCATCGGCCAACTCAAAATAGGGAACAGTATATATCAACAATAATGTAACTCAACTACAATACTCAACATGTAGCAACAACAATATTATATCATTAACAATTTCCGTCAAGTTCACACATGAGGACTCAAGCCTCAATACCATACTCATTGGGAATTGGTTCATTAGATTGAGTATATTAATTATCTTTCAAGATTCATTATCTTTCTTCCTCTTGTGTCGGTACGTGACACTCCGATCCATATTCTATCCTGGTGCCGGAACGTGGCACTCCGATCCTCATATACTATCCTGGTACCGGAACGTGGCACCCGATCCATATACTATCCTGGTGTCGGAACGTGACACTCCGATCCTCATATACTATCCTGGTACCGGAACGTGGCACCCGATCCATATTCTATCCTGGTGTCGGAACGTGACCACTCCGATCCTCATATACTATCTGGTACCGGAACGTGGCACCCGATCCATATTCTATCCTGGTGTCGGAACGTGACACTCTGATCCTCATATTCATTTATCCTGGTACCGGAAAGTGGCACCCGATCCTCTATCTCTATCCTGGTACCGGAACGTGGCACCCGATCCCCTAATTCATCAAGCCTTCTTTCATACTAAGGCATCATCAATCTCATATATAATTTATCAAGCCTTCTTTTACACTAAGGCATCATCATTCTCATTATATAATTTATCAAGCCTTCTTTTACACTAAGGCATCATCATCAACAAGTGAATTAGGGTTTATTTCGAGATTTGGGATTCAATAACTTCATCATGCTTATTTTATCACATATATATATATATATATATATATATTATATCATATTCATACAAGCTTACAATTAGGCACATAGTAGGGTTTACAATACTATCAACACATAGCATTCACTATTAAGGTTTACTACAAGTAGCATGAAAAACATAACCTACCTCCACCGAAGAATTGATCAAACAAGCTAATCCTCAAGCTGCGTTTTCTCCTCCCTCTCGATCGATCCCTCTCTTTCTCTTTGTTCTTTCTGTTTGTTTTATTCAAACCCTCTTTCCTTTACCCTAATTATCATATAATTAAGACTAAAAGAGGACAATAGAACCCACTAATTAACTTAAGGTTACCTCTTTTAACCCCCAAGTAATTAGACTTATTAATATTAACCCTCAATCTTTATAATTAAGGAAAGAATAGTCCAAACGACCCTTAAACGTGTAAAGAAATCCTATTCTGCCTGGGATTTGCGCAACCTGTGACGGGCCGTCGTGCCTGCGACGTCCGTCACGATGGTCGTCGCAGCCTCCCAAAATTTAGGTGGACTGTGACGCCCGTCACACCTGTGACGGTCCGTCCTGCACCTCCGTCCTGACGGTCAGAAACTCGTTTCTTGTACCAAATCAAAGTTGAAGTGTTTTGCAACGGGAACTCACGACGGTTCATCGTGGATGTGACGGCACGTCTGCAGGTCCCTCACAATTTACAGAGAGTCGATTTTCAGTATCCAATTTCAGAATTCTAAGTATGCTGAAACGATGCCCCTCGACGGGCCGTCATGCCTGTGACGGTCCGTCGCAGTGCCCGTGGTCTTGGCCAGTTTTTCCAGAATTAAAATCTGCTGCTCAAAACGACTAAACAGGTCGTTACAGAGTCTTTGTGAAGCTTACTCTTTTCTGTTTGCCCATAACACAGCTCTCGCAAAGACCCATATGAACAGTTCAGACCCTCTAATGCTCCTTTTGCAACCAACATCTTCATTCCTTTTGTACTCATGTGTCCAAGTCTATTGTACCACAACATGAACCGGAAGCACCTTCAGCAACAGCGACCATGTTTATACACCCTGCAGTGGTGTACAAGATTCCAGATTTGGTGCCACGAGCTACTACCATAGTACCTTTCACGATCTTCCATGAACCTTTCCCAAACTCTGCTGCATATCCCGTGCTATCCAATTGACCAACAGAGATCAAATTTTTCTTGATCCCAGGAATATATCTGACATCCTCCAATATCCACTGGTTTCCCGAGGTGGTATTTATGCAAACTCCCTTTTTTCCTCTTCAATCTCTAAGGCTTTATTGTCAGCAAGATATACTTTTTCCAAAATTTCCAATTTGAAATTTTGGAGCAACTCCTTTGCTTTGAGACGAATGGAAAGATGCACCAGAATCCAAAATTCATGATTCAATCGGGCTGTTCACACTAAAGATTAGAGTATCCCCAATGTCCTCTGCTGAATTTACAGAATCATTGTTATCTCCAAATTTCTGATTCTGTTTCTTCTTTGGCTTTGTACAGTTCGTCCGAAAGTGCCCTTTTTCTCCACAGTTCCAACAAGTCATGTTTGATCTGTTCAAGGATTTTCCTTGATTCTTTGATTTTGATCGACTATGTTGATTTTGGCCTTTCGTCTTACTTCTCCCCCCCCTTCGATCAACGCTAAGAGCACTGCCCGACGAATCTCCCCCACTTCTCGTTTGCGAATACTTTCGCTAAGAACAACATCACGGATTTCATTCATCAAACTTCAGTTTTCTCAGATCCATTGGAACTGCTAATCGCAGCAACAACAGTATCCCCAAGACTCGGGCAGGATGACATCAAAATCAACGCCTTAATTTCATTTTTGAAATTAATATCCACAGAATTGAGTTGACTCACAATCATATTGAACTTGTTTATATGATCAGAAACGATCCATTCTCAGACATCTGTAAATTGAACAATCTCTACGCATCAAATATACCTTGTTCATAGCCGATGGTTTTTTTATACATGTTGACAGTGCCTTCAACATACCGAAAGTAGTCTTCTCCTTCACGATGTTGAACGCACACGTTTCTTGACAAAGTCAACCGGATCTACCCTAGAGCCTGGCGATCCTTGAGTTTCCACTTCTCCTCCGTTCTCCTCCTTATGATTCCGGCTTCACTCAACCCCCGGTCAACGGTTTCGTGAAGATCTTTCTGGTACAAATAATCTTCAATCTGCATCTTCCAGAAACTGAAATCGATCCATCGAACTTCTCGATTCCACGCTTCGAACTATCCATCTTCTTGATCGTGTTTAATCTCCTTAGCTCTGATACCAGTTTTTAGGATCGAATCAATTCACGCACACACCTAGATGATGAAGAACACAAGAACTTTCAAGAAAAGAGATGAGATCTAGAGAGAGAAAGAGAAAACCCAATATTTTGTGGTAACACCCCGTGAGTAAACTTCCACGGCGGTAAGGTGTATTAATATTAATAATTAAGAGTATTTTTTTGTAACAGAGAATAAATAGAAAATAAATAGGAAAGCCTAAAATAGAGAATAAATAGGAAAGCCTAAAATAGAATAAATAGGAAACCCTAAAATTAATTAGGCTCCACTACCTAACAATCGGGACATAAAATAGAACATGAACAAATCTTTATGAATACAAATGTCGTTTCTATTTACTAAAGTGCACTACTATTTGCTGAAAGTTGGCAGACTTCAAATCGCACATTGGTGTTGTCTCATCTTATTGTGAAATACATGAGATTAGTTTTGGTCTGTTAGCTTGTCCTAAGTTTATCTTTTTTTTGCCTTAGTTGTCTGTCTATAAAATATGGAAACTTGCATATTCTTATGTTGTCAATATAAACTCGAGTTAGAGTCAACTTAAAGGCGTTGGACATGTCTATATTTTTACCTGATTTTACAACGATTTTTGCGTTGCTCTGCTGTTAAGTGAAATTCATGTTTAGGACCCGTCAACACTTTTCCTTAGAAAGATAATTATTAATTCTAGAAAATGTTTCTATATATGAAACGAATAATGATCAATGACAAAAATGTAATTGCACGCTAACAAAAATCTCCCAGGAATGATAACAAAAAAATTAAATAGTTCTAGAAACATCTTAAGTTGTTATTATTACAATTAACTTATTTTGATATTATTCACTTTATTTTCTTTGGTGAGTTATTGTGATATCTGTTTTATATTACTCTGTTATATTATTATTTTAATTTGATTCTTAATATCTTTTTCTATTCATTATGCTTATAAAAATTGCCTAGTTTTATATAAATTTATCACAAGTTAATTATTTCATCTTTATTTTGGCTCTAATTGATATACTTGAAAATAAATAAGTGTGATAAAATAAATAATATATATTAATTTGAAATTAACGAAAGATGTTAAAAGTAGCTTTACAAATAAAAATGAATAGGATGATATATTTGTATATAGACGACTAAGAATAAAAATGTTTTCATTCTAACAAGAATCTATCAAAATATTCTAAAACATCTTTCTATATATGTGAATTAAATCGAATCATACCAAAGGTAAAAATGTAATTTTATCTACCATGAATGATAACAAGTAAATTAAATAGTTCTAGAATCATCTTTAGTTATTATTATTAATATTCCCTCATTTTTGTTGTATCTTCATTTTTTAAAAAGTTATTGTGATGTCTATTTATTATATGAAAGTAAATAAAATAATGATTAAGCTTAGCTCTAATTAATATCAAGTATAATATTAGGTGAAATCAATCAAAATTAATATTAAATTAAAGTTTTATGTATATTTAAATTTTGTGCATTGAAATACTTTTTAATTTTTGGTGATCTTAAATATGCTATATAAAAAAATTTAAAATTCAGGATTTATTTCTTTTTGAAATAAAAAAAAAATAAGTTCTATAAATCGAAAAAGAGGGATTCATATATTAAAATGAAATATATGTGTGTTATTATTAAAAATGAGCTTTTTATATATATATATATATATATATATATATATATATAGATATATATATATATATATATATATATATATAATTATATATATATATATATATATATATATATATAGGTTCCTTCTATTATTGTATATGTGGATTTTAAAGATTTGAACATTTTAATATAGACATATAATGATTTGAAATTTTAATTCTTTCGTTTAAATTTCTAATTTGTTACATATTTGAAAATTACATTTTAAAAAGCTTAAAAACGTCGAAACAATTTTAAGATATTTAAAAAAAAATATAATTAAAAAGCATAATGAAATTTGTTGACTCCTTATTTTTATCGAAACAAAAAAGTCGCATATTTGTTTGAAGATAACATAAGAACTAAAAATTACTACGTATTACAGTAAAATGATAACTAAAAATATGTGAGGATCATATGAAAATTTTTATGAGCCATTGTGTATCTATTAATTACTCTATTTTACTATTACATTAATTCAATTCTTAATATTTTTCTATACATTATTATACTTACTAAAAATGTCTACTTTAATATAAAAATTAATTATTTTTAAAAAAATTAATTATTATTACTTTTATTTTGGCTCTAATTAATATACATGAAATAAATATGATCATAAATTAATAAGTTTCAATATTTAAAAAATATATTTTAAAAGTAGGTCACCTAACAACCAATTTTAAGTGTATTCAGAATTGATCTATAGATGGATCAATAGACTCTATCTTCATAAATTTATTAAAATTGTTAATATATTGAGACTCATAATTTTAATTTACTCTCTTGATGATTTTCAAATAAAATAGAAAAAACATCATTAAATTAATTATTTATTTGAATGTATTGTTTGATACGATGTTAAAATAATTACTGAAGCATAAATATATATAATATATATATTATATATATATATATATATATATATATATATATATATATATATATTATATATATTGGGCACGTATCACGGACCTTAAATTATCGTGTGCGTGTGTATGTGAGCTTTACATTTAACGTTTTCTCTGTTTATTGTGGGAGTTATTGTAGAGAACATTTTGGCTATGTTGGTGAGCATACATTTCCTTTCCTCCCTTAACCTTTTAATGTCGCACTTGTGGTGATCATTCGGTCAAGCCATAGAATGTTACGACTATCATTTGTTTCACTTTTTAAGTACTAACAACATTTGTAGCTTTCTTTACTCAAAAAAATAGGACGCCGTAATATAGATACTAAAGTTTTAAAAGTGCATATTTTTTTTCGCTTAAAAGAAGGGGGGGGGGGGCAGATTTTGAGATCCTTGAGAGGTAGCAATTTGAACTTTAAAATATATATTTTTGAGGTTAAAAAGTACAGATTTTTAGCTTTAAAATTGCAGACTTTAGCGCGAAAAACAGTTTTAGCATGCTTTAGTAAGCAATTTTTTTTTTTTAACTTAAAAATGAAGATTTTTCTGCTGGTTGAAAGTGCAGATTTAAGGTTTAAAAAATACAGATTTTAAGTGGAAAAGGTTTGCTGATTTAACTTGCTCTGCCAAGCAGATTTTAGTGTAAAAAGTGCAAATTTTAACATGGAAAAATGCAGTGTTTTCTGCTTAAAGAGTGCAAGTTTTGAGCACCAAAGTACACCATTTTTTAGCCCCAAAAGAGTGCCAATTTTAGCTCAAAATGTGCCAGACTTGAGCACAAAAGTGCAGATTTTGAAATTAAAAGATGCAATTTTTTGCTCAAAAATCGCAGATTTTTTGTTTAAGGTTGCAAACTTTTGAAATGGAAACATCACGTTTAGGGGGTTTCGAAGTATAATAAGTCATGTATTAAAAACAATACCTTGAAGACAATATTACATAATTTTATAACTTACAAAAAATGAAATGTAAGTTGGTAGATATAGTAAGTTCTAAAATTATGTAATATTGTCTTCAAGGTATTGATTTTTAATGCATGACTTATTATACTTCGAAACCCCCTAAACGTGATGTTTCCATTTCAACAGTTTGCACCCTTTAAAACTAAAAATCTGCGATTTTTGAGCAAAAAATTGCATCTTTAATTTCAAAATCTGCACTTTTGTGCTCAAGTCTGGCACATTTTGAGCTAAAATTTGGCACTCTTTTGGGCTAAAAAATGGTGTACTTTTGGTGCTCAAAACTTGCACTCTTTAAGCAGAAAACACTGCATTTTTCCATGTTAAAATTTGCACTTTTTACACTAAAATCTGCTTGGCAGAGCAAGTTAAATCAGCAAACCTTTTCCCCTTAAAATCTGTATTTTTTAAACCTTAAATCTGCACTTTCCAAACCAGAAAATCTTCATTTTTTAGTTAAAAAAAAAAAAAAATTGCTTAGTTAAAGCATGCTGAAACTGTTTTTTCGCGCTAAAGTCCGCAATTTTAAAGCTAAAAATCTGTACTTTTTAACCTCAACAATATATATTTTAAAGTTCAAATTGCTACCTCTTAAGGATCTCAAAATCTGCCCCCTCCCCTTCTTTTAAGCTAAAAAAATATGCACTTTTAAACATTTAGTATCTATATTACGGAGACCTATTTTTTTTTAGTAAAGAAAGCTGCAAATGTTCTCTACAATAACTCCCACAAATAAACAGAGAAAACGTTAAATGTAAAGCTCACAGACACACCACACGATAATTTAAGGTCCGTGATACGGGCCATATATATATATAATATATATATATATATATTATATATTGCTTTAGTGATTATTTTTAACATGGTGTCAAACAATATATTCGAATTAAATAATTTTTCTATTTTATTTAAAAATCATCAAGAGAGTAAATTAAAATTATGAGTCTCAATATATTAACAATTTTATAAATTATATGAAAATAGAGTCTATTGATCCTCTATAGATCAATTCTGAATACATTTAAAATTTGTTTGTTAGGTGTTTAAGAATAAAAATAATGACCTACTTTTAAAATATATTTTTTAAATATTGAAACTTATTAATTTATGATCATACTTATTTATTTTCATGTTTATTAATTAGAGCCAAAATAAAAGTAACAATAATTAATTATTTTTTAAAATAATGAATTTTTATATTAAAGTAGACATTTTTATTAATATATAATGTATAGAAAAATATTAAGAATTAAACTAAATTATGTAAGATAGAGTAATGAATAGATACACAATACCTCATAAAAAAGTGAAGTAATAACAAAATTATGTTTTTAGAACTATTAAGTTTTCTTGTTATCATTCTTGTTAGATTTTTGTTAGCGTGAAATTACATTTTTACCTTCGATTCATCATCATCCACATCATATCGAAGATATTTTTAGAATTATTTGTTTTTCTTGCTATCTGTCTTAATATATTTTTGTTAGAATGAATTCTATAATTATTCTTGAACGTCTTAAAAGCAAATATATCATCTTATTCATTTTATTTTGTAAAGTTTTTTTAAACATCCTTTTCTTTAATTTCAATCTAACATATATTATTAATTTTATCACACTTTTCTTTTCAAGTATATTAATAAGAGTCAAATAAAGATGAAATAATTAATTTCATGACAAATTTATATATTTAAAGTTGACATTTTTGATAAGTATAATAAATATAAAAAACTAAGAACTAAATCAAAGTAAGTAAAATAGAGAATAAATATATATCACGATAATTCACAAAAGAAAAGAAAAGAAAGTGAAGTAATAACAAAATAAGTTAATAGTAATAATAATAACTAAAGATGTTTCTAGAAATATTTAATTTTTTTGTTATCATTTTTGATAGATTTTTGCTAGCATGAAATTATTTTTTTACCCTTGATCATTATTCGTTTCATGTATAGAAAGATATTTCTAGAATTAGTTACTATCTTTCTTAATAGATTTTTGTTAGAATGAAATTGCATTTTTATCCTTAGTTGCCCGCTAGCGCAAGCCCAACATATATTACTTTTTTTTCTTCTAATTTATGTTTCATAAATGAAATTTGAAAAAGTGAATTAAATTTTTTATATTTTTTTTTTAATTTTATTTTGTAAATTATTAATTTATGTATCTTTTATGTCATTTTCGAATTATATATGTTACTACATATGTTTTATTTTAAGTGATACAAGTGATTTTAGGAAAGTCAACGAAATTTTTTCTATGATTCTCACATATTTTTAGTTGTCATTTTGCTGTAATTCGTGGTACTTTTTAGTTCTTATGTTATTTTCAAATAATATATGCAATTTTTTTTTTGTTTCCATAAAAATAAGGAGTCAACCAAATTTCATTATGCTTTTTAACTATGTGTACCTACACGGCAAGGGAAAGATCAAAGGCGAGGTGGGAAATGCCCCGCACGAACTATCTGATCAAATTTCTTTTTCCTATCACAGGCAGCTGGCAAAGCCTTGTTGATCCCCGCGTACATGCTCCGTTACAGCTTCGTTCATGCGCCAATCAATTGACAGTGAAGCAGAGATGTTTCTAAAATATCTTAAATTGTTTCGACATTTTAAGCTTTTTTTTAAAAATGTAATTTCAAATATGTAAAAAATAGAAATTTAAAAAAGAAGAATTAAAATTTAAAATCATTATTTTCTATATTAAAATGTTCAAATCTTTAAAACTCCACATATACAATTAATAGAAGGAACCCAACGATTTTGATATATATATATATATATATATATATATCTATATATATATAGATATATATATATATATATCTATATATATATATATATGAAAGCTCATTTTAAATAATAACCACACATATTTTTCATTTTAATATATTAATCCCTCCTTTTCGATCTATATGAACTTATTTTTTTATTTTATTTCAAAACGAAATAACTCCTGAATTTATTTTTTTTATATAGCATATTTAAGATCACAGTAATTAAAAAGTATTTCATGCACAAATTTATATACATATAAATTTAATTTTAATATTAATTTTGATTGATTCCACCTAATATTATACTTGATATTTAATTAGTGCTAAGCTTAATCATTATTTTATTTTCTTTCATATAATAAATAGACATCACAATAACTCATAAAAAATGAAGAAATAACAAAAATGAGGTAATATTAATAATATAACTAAAGATGATTCTAGAACTATTTAATTTACTTGTTATCATTCGTGTAGATGAAATTACATTTTTTACCTTTGGTCATCATTCGATTCAATTCATATATATAGAAAGATGTTTCTAGAATATTCTTGATAGATTCTTGTTAGAATGAAATACATTTTTATTCTTAGTCATATATAATACAAATATATCATCCTATTCATTTTTATTTGTAAAGCTACTTTTTAACATCTTTTTGTTAATTTCAAATTAATATATACTATTAATTCTATCACACTTATTTATTTTCAAGTATATCAATTAGAGCCAAATAAAGATGAAAATAATTAACTCGTGATAAATTTTTATATAAAAACTAGGCATTTTTTATAAGCATAATGAATAGAAAAAGATATTAAGAATCAAATTAAAATAATAATAAAATAGAGTAATAATAAAACATATATCACAATATTCACAAAAGAAAAGAAAGTGAATTAATATCAAAATAAGTTAATTGTAATAACAATATGTTAAGATGTTTCTAGAACTATTTAATTTTTTGTTATCATTCCTCGGAGATTTTTGTTAGCGTGAAATTACATTTTTGTCATTGATCATTATTCGCTTCATATATAGAAATATGTTTCTAGAATTAATTATTATCTTTCTTAATAGATTTTTGTTAGCGTGAAATTACATTTTTGCCTTTGATCGTCCTCTCACTTCACTCTTCTATATATATATATATATAACGCAAAAATCGTTGTAAAACTCAAAGGTAAAATATAGACATGTCCAGCGCCTTTAAGCTGACTCTAACTCGACTTTATATTGACAACATAAGAATCTGCAAGTTTCCATATTTTATAGACATCCAACTAAGGCAAGAAAAGAAGAAGATAAACTTAGGACAAGCTTAAGCTCAAAATTAATCTCATGTATTTCACAATAAGATGAGACAACACCGATGTGCGATTTAAAGTCTGCCAACTTTCAGCAAATAGTAGTGCACTTTAGTAAATAGAAAGGACATTTGTATTCATAGAGATTTGTTCATGTTCTATTATATGTCCCGATATCATGAGAAGAACGATAACAACTAATATCAATTGGAAACACACCAAATAGACAAAGAAGAACTACATGCCTTTGTCTACTTTACACATTTTCTTGAGCAAAACTAAGAATTTCCGTCTTCATTACTAACTTTAGAAAAACACCAATCCTAGACAAAACAGAGGCAGAGAATGTAACAACCTATAACAAAAGAACATGCTAACATTTTCAAAAATCAAAAACAGGGGAAATATTTACCGTTTCCAAGACATGGTTGATTCAAGGAGAAAGTTTTTAAAATTCGGATATTTATCAGGCCATGTCAAAGTGTTCAACATACAGATGTCTGGGCAGCGAACAAATTCAAAACTATTTAACTTAGAAGACTTTTAGTTAAAGGATGACGCAACCAGCTGAAGCTAATACCTTGGCGTATTAGGACGACTTAATGGTCTCAATTTTATGTATTTAGACAATTTTAATGAGGCATGTTCATGTCATAACTACAATGCGATATATATCAATGATTCGCATAATTACTTGACTAGAAGCTTTATACACTTGATCATACAGAGTGAATACTACATTCGCCGTAATATATTTCAAAGATATCACATGATAGATTTACGAGGAGATCATTTTGGGACAGAATCTGGAGCTAAAAAATGCAAACTAAATGCTCCCTTAAAAGAAAACTCTTCATTTTTCAACAAACAATCGATAATGGGTATAACTTCTTAAAAAATTGTATTCAATTATTCACTATAACAAAACCATAGCGATTATCAGCGACTCAATGCATGCACACATTCCATGCTTAATACTGACCTTGTATGGGGCAGCAAACTAGATCCTTGACGTCCAGATTC
>JAKWJD010000685.1:0-18618 GCA_027705065.1 Solanum peruvianum
TTAAACAAGACACAGAAAACTTTTATTGACTAGAGTCATGTTTTAGATATTAAAGGTATTTTGTAATTCATAAAAAAAACTTTATATTGTTTTTTATACGTAAATTTGTTTTATTTTTTTATAGATATATTTCTTATAAATATAATATGATAGTTCACAAAATTATCCTATCACTTATTGTAATAGTTATTACAAATATATAAGTTAAGACAACAATTAGTTAAATGAAATAATAATAAAGATGGTATATAAATAATGCAAATTCAACTATACGTAGCGGTGACAGTGTGTCCTAATTAATAAGTCTATAATAACTATATATAATAATTTATGATATGATATCTCTATCTACATAACCTCCAAGAAATCATAGGTAAATCTAATACAATTGAAATTTTTTATCGAACAATAAAATAATGAGTCCTATGAGCAATAATGTGGACTAACTAATAATCTGATTCAAGACCAACTATACCGCAAAGCCACACTTAAAAGAGAAATAATCAATATTTGTTTACTATGGTCGATGATGACATTTAATAGATACAAGTCAAGTTAATTCTTGCCAACTCATAGGCGATATAAATAAATCAAGCTAACTCATGCTCAAATATAAATTGTGTGTGTCATATTTTAAGGTAATTTCAAATCCATCATGCTGATTTATTAGGTGAATCATAGATCCAAGAAAAATTCATGGGGTTTACCAATTCTAAAAAGACTATTTTTCCTTTTGAATTGCAAGGCCGCCCCAATAGTAGAGATGTCAATGAGGCGGGACAGATGTGAGGTGGGACAAATTTAAGGCTATACGAGGTACATTTAAGGTTGTGCGAAACGGTCCAAGAGCAATTCATTAGGGTCATCAATTCATTTCTATATTTTTTTTACAAGTTTTCCATACAGGCCTAAAAAACATAATTTCAATCATGACTTATTAGTTGAAACGAGAACAACAAACCAATATAATCCTAAAAATTTATTTGAAAGGGTAGAGTGTACACAAATCTTATCACTGTCTCGATGAGGTAGAGACACTATTTTTTAAAAGACCCTCAACTCAAGTAATGAACAACAAAGCAACAAAAGTAATGAGGTGTATAAAGTAATAAGTAAAACATAACAAATATTTTAGAAAGGAGCAACAACCATAATCAACTAATGTGATAACTGAAATACAATATAAATAAAGAAGAATAACAAAAGTTGTAAGATAGGACAACTTCGAGATGTATGCTACGTCTAATACTGGAAAAAAATAATTGGGAACTCAGAAAGTTGAAGTTGCATTATGTACAGTCTAGTCTAATCACCTCTCCAAATGCAATACTTCTTCGGTCTATATCTATCTCTCCTAAAATCCATCATGGCCAATCTTGCACACATCCTCATTGGAACCTCTATGCACCTCCTCTTCACATGACCAAATCATTTCAGTCTCACTTTTCCTTATCTTGTCCACCACAGAGGACACTTCTACCTCAACATCCTCATTTCCGTCGATATACGAGTTTTTAACTGGTCAAACCTCTGCTTCATACAACATAGTTGACCTAACCGCCATTATGTTGAAATTTTCTTTTAAGTTTGGTGGTACATTCTTATAGCAGGACTTTCAAGGTAAGTCTCCATTTTATTTACACTGCACTTATATGATGTAGACACCATCATCGATCTTTCCATTGCCTTGAATATTAGAGATACTAAAATTGTATCTCTTAGGGATGATATGTATATCTAGTTTCACTTTCATGTCATCCTACGTGACACATCACCGACATGCACGCTAGCTAGGTATTAGTTGAAATTCTCTAAAAATCACCATCTCATAAATAGAGGTGCATCAATCGTTTCTCAAGCTTTAAAAACATGAATAAAGTTACTAAATAATGTTTCAAGACAATAATTCGCTTATATAGTAAAATTATGCTTAAAAATCTTCACTTTGAAATCAAGTTTAAATAATCTCAATTTTCAGGTAAATTGTATGCATATACATAGTTTTTTTTTTTTTTTTTAATAATATAGAACAAAATCAAAATATTATAACTTGATGCAAGCTTTTCTACACACAAATAAAGTTTTATTAAATTCTCTGTATAATTCTTGTTTCTTTGATAAAGTTAACTAGTAAACATTATTCAGATTCTAGCAAATGCAATTGTCATGATGCCACTAACAACCAAGTAACAAAACAACATATTGCAACACTTATTGTGTGATACATATAAGAGAGCATATGTTAAACGCAAAGCTCCTATACGCATTGCACTGATATTAAGGATTTTAAAGACAGAAAAACTAATATTATAGAAAAATTGTACATACAGATCTAACTTTCTATAGATGAACTACTTGACCATCGACTGAACTACCTTTATATAGGTACTATCACAAATGAACAAATAGTAAAATGTTTTTTTATTAAGTTCGATAAAAATTCGTTGAGCTAGCTATATACACTACAATAAAAATAATTTTAGCGACATTAAATATTGACATCAATAAAGATGTGTTAAAGTCTTTACCGTCATTAGTTAAGTGCCATTATAATCAATGTCGCTAAAGGCTTTAGGGACATATACAAAGAGTGACAATTGCCGCTAATAATAGATATTCAGCGGCAATTAATAATTGTCGCTAATGATTATTTTTTTGTAGTATATATATATATATATATATATATATATATATATATATATCTATATATATATATATATATATTATATATATATATAATATATATATAGATATATATATATATATATTGTTTTTATTAGAGAAGGAACTATTGAGTCATTATGTAATTACTATATTGGGTAAAATCAGGGGCGGAGCCACCTTGGTACAAGGTGGTTCATCCGGATTTTCTTTGGCGGAAAATTATATTATTTATATATGATTAGAATAATATTTTATTTATATATAGTAGATGTTGAACCCCATTTGACTACTTGTGTGTCTATTTTTATGAATTTTGAACCTCCTTATTGAAAATTCTGGCTCCGCCACTGAGTAAACTAGAAAAATGGGAAATAAAATTCTAACTAAATATCGATATGCATCATCTGTCAGTGGTAGAGCAACAATCAATCAAGGGGTTCCAATTTGTTAAAAATAACACCATAACAATAATATATTCAGTATAATTTTATAAATACTAGTAATTAAGGATGGTACGTACATAAATTTTATTTTTATTTTGTGAAGATAGCTATTGTTGATAGACCCTCAATTCAAGCAAACCATTTGAAAGCAAGTTTTAAAATACATATCTACTAACTTTCAAGGGTCATATGTTCTCATTAAGCTAAACGTGTATCATGTCAGATCATCTTTTCTCAATATTTTTTCGATCTACTTTTACTTTGCCTCAAGTGTACCATAATCAACTTCTCGCACCTTCTTTTTAAGACATTTTTGCATCTCCTTTTCACATGCATAAACTATCTCAATCTTATTTTGATTCGCATCTTATCTACCTCGATAGCTACTCTAATATTATCTTGAATATCTTCGCTCCTAATTATACTCCGTCTTACTATGCTACAGATACATTTCAATATTTTTATTTTCGCTACTTTCATTTATAGACGTGAGAATTAACAATAATCCGCTTGTACAATTCATATTGCACATACTTGCAAAATAACATAAACATTATTTAACTAGAAAAAGACTGCTACTTATGTTTGGGACATTCTGGTCCTACATTTTAGGCTGTACAATAAAAACGTGTTTTAATCTTAAAAACTAAAAACAGCCCTCCAAAATAACTAGAAAAGACAGCACCTTAAATTTTGTACGTTAATTAATTAATTTCGAAAGGTAATGTTATTGTCGCTTTTCGTACTTTCTAATAATTATAACACTAAGTACTAAGGGTGTGATTTGTACGATTAAAAATGTCTTCTTGTTTTTTATTTCTTTTCATGAACGTAAGTGCGTTTTCTTTCTTTGATTTTTTGTGTTTGATGTATAAACACAGAGAATAATATCTTAAAAAAAGTAAATTATATAATCTAGAAAAAGGTCATAAAATGTGAGGGTGGGGTTGGTGTGTGTTGGCAGGGACGGATCAACATAATTGGGACCTAAAGCGAAATTTAATTCGCGGCCTAAAATATAAATAAACTTTATATACGTATTTATTAAAAAATTATTTTTCTTACACTATTTAAATGAAAATTATCTATATATAATATTGTTTAGGTTTTAGTTTTAGGTAAGATTTTATCAACTTAACATTGAAAAACGTCATTTCAACGAGAGAATTATTATATGTATTGTTAACATAATGACACAAGTAATAAGTTGACTAATATTAAATAAAGATAATAGTTAGAATCATAGAATTTGACTCAAGAAGTTGATGACTTGCTATACCTCATTTTAATATGCTTGTAGTAATGCTTGAAACTAAAATTTAAAAAAAAAAATACAAAAAATTGTAATTCACTATTTGTTAACACTTTTCACTATTAATCTTATTTTTTACAAAATACAAAAAAGGTTAAAGAGGATCAGATGATATATTTTGAAAAATATTTTTGTCATAAATAATCAATTTTTCAATAAAATTTTCAATACATTATTTATTTTTGACAAAAAGTTTGGGGCTCCCGAAATTTGGGACCTAAGGCAAAAGCCTTATTTTCAATAGCATAGAGCCGGCCCTATGTGTTGGACCTAGGGTGGTGTGATAATGGGGGTGTTTAGGGCATCTTCAACCATACCCTCTCTTTTACTCTCTAAATATAGAGTTTTTTTATTTTTTCAGACAACCAACTCCAACTAAATTCTCTTTTTTACTCTCTAAAAAGAAATCTTTTTTCTCTCCTCAATATTATATTATTATTTCTATTTTTCATTCTTATTTTCTTATTTCATAATATAAATTCCTTATTTATTTTCCCAATAATTACGTTATTTAATTTTCATGTGATGCAACATTTTATTTTTTCAAAATTTTTTATTTAGTATAAAATAATATTTTATTTTGAATTTTTAAATAACATAAATTTGAAAGAAAATATGCTATAATATACAAATTAATGGACAAATTCTAATAAGATTGAAATACAATTACACACGCACTCAATTTTTGAAATTATAACGTTGCTTCTATATTGCTCTATTAATGCATACGGAGTTCAAAATGAGCATTATCGTCCTTAGTTTTTTTTTATGTATAACTAAAAATTGTTCAAATCGAAAATTTTCATTTACCATTTTCGTCGTTGGAATTGAAACCTTTACGACATCTTGAATTGGTGCATTAAGATCATGTTCACCCTCAATTATCATGTTGTGCATTATAATATATGTAGTTATTATTCATGTAGCACTTCATTTCCTCAAAAATGTGACGGTCCTATAATAATTGCAAATCATGATTGTAAAACTCCGAATGCACGTTCAACATCTTTTCGGCATGATTCTTGCTTCATTCCGAATTTATTATTATGTTATGTATTGTATTTTATCTTGTATTTAAATTATAATGTTATGTATTGTACTGTTATGTTGTATTTAAATTATCATGTTATGTATTTTATTTTTAAATAAAATTTTCATCTTATCATTTTAATTGTGTTTTTTCTTTATAGTGAAAATTAAATAAATCAAATTATACCATTGATGAAAATTAGAAAAAAAATTAAAATACTATTAATTCAGGATGAAGAAAAGTACAATATATTTAAAATAATATATTTTTTAAATATTTATTATATTTAAAAAGAAGTATGAATATTAGATATTTATTAATGACGTTATATGTAAAATAATATGTTAATTAGAAAGTAATAAAATAATAATAAAATATTCAAAAAGTAAAAAGAGAGTGAATAGTAGTTCTCCAAATTCGGAGAACTATTATTCACCTCTCTATATTTGAAGAATAGAGAGTGATATAGAGATGGATTGGAGTGTCCGTTCTCTATTTACTCTCTAAATATAGAGAATGGAGAGTAAAATAGAGATGGGTTGGAGATGGTCTTAGAAAGGATATAGAGGATATGTGAAAAATGTCATTTGATGTAGCTAGCGAAGTCATTTTTTTTCCGATTTTCTAAAAAATAATTCCCTCTGAATACGCGCTAACTTATTTCTTGATTAACATATTTTTACATTATTTAAGCATCCTCATTCGTAATATCATCATGGAGTGTATTACAAACTTTGAGTTGATCAGAAAACACTAATTCTTTCTAACTCTTATTTTCTTCATACTTGTTAGGTAATAGACCTTAGGTATTTCATTAGGATTAGTAAGGTAAGACCTAGCCCCCTTGCTTGCATTTCTTTCTATTGATATTTTTTTATATTTAAAAAAAAGGCCACTAGATATTGTTTAGTGGTAAATTGCGAAAAATAAAAGTGAATGGGAAAAGTATTTAAAAAGGAAAAATGTTTTTACGGTGATCTTTTTTTCTTCAAGAAATGAAAACTTAAAAATATTTCTATTTTTAAATTATCCTTGACTAGATGCACAAGGTTTTCATGATTAAAGTATGTCATATTGTTGGAAAATTTTTGGGTTAGGGTCACTCATAAGTGGTGTTAATTAACCTATAATTTATTAGTTTGTCCTTTTCTTATCCACTAGCCTATAATGTATAATACAATATTATCTGTGTTACAAGAATAATGATTTTTCAATAATAATATGAATGCTAAGCCTAATTATACAAGAATAATGATTTTTCTATTATGTTTCTAATTTCTAATATTCTCATTTGTTGCTTGTAGTGTCACGATCCAAAACCGAGCCGCGACTGGCACCCACATTTACCCTCCTATGTGAGCGAACCAACCAATCTAACCCTTAACATTTCAATATAATATCGACAGAAAGTAATGCGGAAGACTTAAACTCATTAATAAAAACCAATTCATTAACTTCTAAAATTCAACATCTATTATTCCCCAAAATCTGGAAGTCATCACCACAAGAACATCTATCCTCAAATTACTAAACTAAGAGTATCTAAGAAAATAAAAAACAAATAAAAAGCTAGTGCATGCCGGAAGAAGTTCAAGGCATCAAGACTTGAAGAAGAAGCTCCAGTCCAAGCTAGAAGCATTAGCTCACCCTGAAGATCCGGTGTGACGAAGACTGGCTAGAATTACTGTTGAGTTGAAGACGACGGCACGTTTGCTGCCACTCCACAAATAACAAGAAGAAAACATAAAAGTAGGGGTCAGTACCAAACACGGATACTGAGTAGATATCATCTGCCAACTCAAAATAGGGAACAATATATATCAAGTAATATTATAAAACCAACTAGGATCTCAACATGTAGCAACAACAAGTACGATAATCATCAATAAGTACTACCAAGTTCATCCATGAGGACTCACGCCTCAATATCATACTCATTTGGGAATTAGGTTCATTAGATTGAGTATATTAACATCTTTCAAGATTCATTATCTTTCTTACTCTTGTGTCGGTACGTGACACTCCGATCCCCTACTACTATGTGTCGGAACGTGACACTCCGATCCCCTAAATCTACGTGTCGGTTCGTGACACCCGATCCCCTAAATCTACGTGTCGGTTCGTGACACCCGATCCCCTAAATCTACGTGTCGGTTCGTGACACCCGATCCCCTAAGTCTACGTGTCGGTTCGTGACACCCGATCCCCTAAATCTACGTGTCGGTTCGTGACACCCGATCCCTTAATTCTATGTGTCGGAACGTGACACTCCGATCCCCTAATCTCATTCTATCAATTCATCAAGCCTTCTCTTATACCAAGGCATCATCATTCTCATTACTTTAGTTCATCAAGCCTTTTTTATACTAAGGCATCATCAATCTCATTACTTAGTTTATCAAGCCTTCTTTATTACCAAGGCATCATCATTAACAAAGAGATTAGGTTTTTCAAGATTTGGGATTCAATAACTTCATCATGCTCATATAATCACAATTATATAATCACATTCATACAAGCATACAATTAAGCACATAGCAGGGTTTGCAATACTATCAATACATATCATTCGCTATTAAGAGTTCACTACGAATATCGTAAAAACCATAACCTACCTCTACCGAAGAAGTTGATCAAGCAAGCAATTTCCCAAGCTTTGTTTCTTCTTCTCGTTTATCCTCTCTCAATTCGTTTCCCTTCCCTCTTCTTTGTTCTTTCTATTTTTCTTATTCTAACCCTCTTTCTTTTACCCTAATTAGTATAGAATTAAGTGTAAAAGATGACAATAATACCCCACTAATTAACTCAAAGTTACCTCTTTTATCCCCCAAGAAATTGAGTTATTAATATAAACCCACGAAATATATAATTATAGCAGGAATAGTCCAAAACGCCCCTTTTAAAACTTAACCAGAAATTCGACTCCGACTGGGATTACGCAACCTGTGACGGCCCGTTGTGCCTGCGACGGTCCGTCCTGCAGGTCGTCGCAAAGATCAGAGACTCCATTTTCACTAAAGAGTCTGTGACGGTCCGTCACGCCTGTGACGGTCTGTCCTGCACTTCCGTCACGACGTTCAGAGAATTGTTCCCAGTACCAATTCTCAAGAGTTGAAGTGTTTTGAAACGGGGGCTCACGACGGTTCGTCGTACCTGTGACGGTCCGTCCTGCAGGTCCGTCACAGAGTTCAGAGAGTCGATTTCAGTACTCAGATTTCAAAATTCCTAAGTGTTTTGGAACGAGAACGATCGACCCTCGACGGTCCGTCGTGCCCATGACGGTCCGTCGTGGTGTCCGTCGTCTCAGCCAACTTTTCTAGAAATAAAATCTGCTGCTCAGAACGACTAAACAGGTCGTTACATGTACTGTGCTTTCATTTAATTTGTAACTTTTCTTCTTCCCTTTTTACTAATTGTCAAACACAATTCCGTCTTTTACTAACCTTATTTCTGTTCATTAGTATAAATATTTCACATGAAAAAAAATCTTGTAAACTCATATCTAAATTTTCATTAATCTCGTCCATTTTTAATTATTAATATTGTGTTTTCCAAAAGTCAATTTGACTAATTTTAAAGTTAAGTTAAATTATATTAATTCAATATATTTTTTTTTATAAAATAGATAAAATAAAAAACTATATGAAAATACTGTAGAATTGTCATTTTCTTTATATATAAATATGATAAAAAGATACATCGTAAAATATTAATCAAAATTCTTATTATTTATTTAAAAAAAGAAAATTATACATAATAATAATTAAAAGTGAATGGAGAAAGTATTTAAAAAGTGCAACAATTCATAAATTTCAATTACATTTATATAAGTTGGTATAAAATAAATAGATTCATAATTAGAACATTTATTAATTATCTTTTGTCACCTAACTCTGACACCTAATAAGTCATTACACTCGCTTTGCAAACCCTCTATACTAAACATAGTAGAATGCAAATTAAGTAGATATATACCAATAAGTAATAGACTCATACTATATCAATTAGGGTTGTAATAAAATGATATTCTTAATCAAATATTTTAAATTTTAATTTTCTTGAGTATGAAATTATTTTTGTTATGAAGTATTTTTATATGACTACTTTATTTTATTTTGAAATTCAATATCTTTTACTTGAGTTTTATAGGTCCTTTACATATATTTGTGTCTTAAATATTAGAATGTGTTGAATGGACCCAAGATTAGGTAGACAATAAGACCTAACAAAAATAAAATGGGCTAGTTTCAAATATTGTATATAATAAAGTAATTAGCTTATAACAAATATACTCATGTTTTATTTACATAAGAAATAGTCAAAAGTTATGGTTCGTCAAAAGTCATAAAACATAGAGACTGGTTATAGAATAAAGTTTATTTATATATGAATTTACATTGATGGTATATTATGATACACTCAATAAACTGAATATAGTTTAACTATACATGAAGTATATATTAAATATACATGATGTATATATTGACTATTCAATCTCGACCAACTCAAAATTACTTCTAAATTATCCCAAATTTTAGATATGGAATCATCTCGATGTTTTGAGTCTTTTAGTATATAATTCGTGAAACAATTCACGTTTGAGGTAGATTAATCTTTTTTTTTTAATGAAAGAAAAGAAACGAATTAAGAAAAAACAAGAAGAAGAAGTAGAAGAAAAATACGAAGATGAAGACGGGCCAAATTTTGCGTAATTTTCGGGTACATCTGTATAATTCAGTTACTTTTGTATAAACTCAAAATAACAAATTTATACAATTACAGACATCAGAAGTGTAAACAATTATGCAAATTATATTATACAAATTCTGAATTATACAAAAGTTATACAAATAATATTATACAATTCCGAATTATATAAATATACAAAATTACACAAAATTAAAAAAAATAAGCAACGTAATTATAGCTAAAATGATCGCGAATTTTAATTAAGACAAACTTAGCTATATATATACGTGAACTAACTATAGTTACTTATATGTGTAAATTTCCCTAATAAATGACTTATTTAAGTGTGCTACTTTTTTTTTATATAAGAAGTATAACATGTTTAATTTATCCAAATAAAAATGTTATTCCCTATCATTTAAAAATATTTCTAAAATTCCTCTTTTTTTTCAAACTCATTGTTTCAATACATAAGGTTTATACACGTTTTTTCTTTCTATTTACTCCTTATTTCACTCCCTCAACCTCTTCCTATTTTTACTCACTCTATCTCTTCCTATTTCACTCCCTCAATCTTTACTTCCTTCATTTTTAATTTTAAGATTTAATTCTCTCTATTTTCAGTAATTCTCTCCACAATTTTTTTTAAAACAACTTAACTTTTCGCTTTAAATTTTCCCAAAGAATTATCGGATTCTCCTCCTTTTCACCTTCACAATATGCATAAGGGAAAGGTAAAAAATATGATGTATTCATATTGTTTCCTGCAAAAAAATAAATTTAAGGAAATCTTCTTTTGGTGGTGAAACTACATTATGAAATGAAAAGTGGTCTCTACCAAATGTATCATTTTATCATGTATCAAGTGTTGCTATGTATCTTCTATGGTATTCAAATTTAGAAGAATATGTTTCCGTACACAATATCAAATTATATTCGTGATACATTTGTGAGCAAATAAATCGAGGAAGGACACACGCTCAAGCTTTAAATCTATTGTTTTAGAAAATTTTAAAATCCTTCATTTTGCGCATTAAATAAATGTATCAGCGCATCAGATTAATGTATCTCACGCATCAGATTAATGTATCATGTATAAAATGTAATGTATCTTACTTAAAGATTAATGTATCAGCGCTTATTTTAGTTATAATACGTAAATTCAAATTTATACTAAATGTATCTGATACATGACAATTACCAAACAATAATGTATCGATCTCAAACAAGTATTATAATGTATTTTAAAAAAATTTAAAGTGTTGTATTTCTCAAATAAAATAACAGACAAAATAATAATGTATCAACCACTATTTTTTTAGTTATGATACGTAAATCCAAATTTATATTAGATGTATCTTATACATAACAATTACCAAACAATAATCTATCGATCTCAAACTTAAAATCTTATGGGCAACACTTACTTATTTAATGTATCTAGTAAAAAATATAATATTTATCAATTCAATCGAAAGGATCTTCATGATCTCAACAAAAGAACATAATAAATAATAATATATCATGCACTATTTTTTTAGTTATGATACGTAAATTTGAATTTATACTAAATGTATCTGTAACATAACAATTGCCAAATAATAATGTATTGATCTCAAACCTAAAATTTTATGGGCAACACTTTCTTATTTAGTGTACCTAGTCGAAATACAACACTTATCAATTTACATTTAAAGGATCTTCATGATGTATCTTCTCGAAAATTTTGATAATTTTTAATCAAAATTGAAAGAATCTTCAATGAACTAGGAGAATAATTTGAAATTCAAAATTTTCGTCAATTTTGAATCAAAATGGAAAGGATCTTTAATGACTAGAGAAGAATTTAGAATCTCAAAATTTTTGATAATCTTGAATCAAAATCGAAAAGATATTCGATGAATTTGAAGATTTACAAAAGAAATCGTTTGTCCAACAACAATATCATACAATCCTTCATAACTCATCCCGCTTTTTAAAATTTTGACATATTTTTTTATGAAACAAAGAGAATGATGAACAAGACGACGAAATTTAATTTTTTGACTTTTTTGGATTGTTACACTATAGGATTTTGAATTCTTGATAATAATTTTGTATGGAATAATGTAATTTGTCGAATCTTAATTTAATTTTGAGTTTTTCCCCTTAATTAGTGGAACAAATGAATACTATGAGATTTTAAATTGATTTTACAACTTTTTTTTCCTTAATAAGTGCAACAGATTGATACATAATATATCAAGAATAATGTATCCGATCCTTAATTATGTATCTGAAATGTCTAAAAAATATGGGATTTACGTAATTATAAATATAATAGGGATAGAAGGTAATTTAGGTTTTACACTGTGATTATGTAAGTTATATGTATTTTTATAAGTTTTTATTACAATGAGGCCTAACTAAAATAGATATCCGCTTATAGGATCGCAATTAGAGATTGATGGTAAATCGTGCTGGCAATTTAAGCCTAATTTTATTGAATCGTCTAAATAGTCCATAAATATAGGTTGAAAGAGTGATTTTGAATATAAATAATATATGTGATTATACTTTATTTTATCCATTAAAATAAGGTATATTATGGTCACGACCCAAAACGAGCCGCGAGTGGCACCCACACTCATCCTACTATATGAGCGAACCAACCAATCTAAACCCCAACATTTCAAACATAATGAACAAAATACAACGCAGAAGAATTAAAACTCATTAACGAAATCAATTAAATAACTTCTAAAATTTATAACTCATTATCCCCAAAATCTGGAATTCATCACCACAAGAACATCTATCCTCAAATTACTAAATCTAAGAGTATCTAAGAAGCTAAAATAAATAAAAAGCTAGTCCATGCCGGAAGTTTCAAGGCATCAAGACATGAAGAGGAAGATCCAGTCCAAGCTAGAAGCAATAGCTCACCCTGAAATCTGGCTTGATGAAGACTGGCTAGAGTTGCGGTTGAGTTGAAGACGACGGTACGTTTGCTGCACTCCACAATTAACAGGAAAAACAAATACAAGTAGGGGTCAGTACAAGGCACAAGTACTGAGTAGGTATCATCGGCCAACTCAAAATAGAAAACAGTATATATCAGATAATAACATAAAATCAACTAATATTCTCAACAGGCGACATTAACAATTACTATAACCCTTGGTCACAACACCAAGCACATCAATGAGGACTCAAGCCTCCCCATGATACTCATTTGGGAATTAGTTCTTTACAATTTAGTATATTATCATAATTCAAGATTCATTATCTTTATTCCTCTTGTGTCGGTACGTGAAACTCCGCTCCACTACCACTATCCTGGTGTCAGAACGTGACACTCCGATCCATATACTATCCTGGTGTCGGAACGTGACACTCCGATCCATATACTATCCTGGTGCCGGAACGTGACACCCGATCCATATACTATCCTGGTGTCGGAACGTGACACTCTGATCCATATACTATCCTGGTGTCGGAACGTGACACTCCGATCCATATACTATCCTGGTGCCGGAACGTGACACCCGATCCTCTATTACTATCCTGGTGTCGGAACGTGACACTCCGATCCATATACTATCCTGGTGCCGAAACGTGACACCCGATCCATATACTATCCTGGTGTCGGAACGTGACACTCCGATCCATATACTATCCTGGTGCCGGAACGTGACACCCGATCCATATACTATCCTCTCTCTCGTTCGTTCGTTCTCCCTCTCCTTGTTCTTTCTATTTTTCTTATTCAAACCCTCTTTCTTTTATCCTAATTAGCATATAATTGAGTATAAAAGATGATGAATTAACCCATTATTTATTTCAAGGTTATCTCTTTTAACCCCCAAGAAATTGAATTATTAATATTAATCTACTAACTTTATAATTATAAGCATGAATAGTCCAAAGCGCCCCTTTAAAAACTTTAACTGAAATCCGACCCAGTCTGGGTTACGCAACCTGTGACGGTCCGTCATGGCTGTGACGGTCCGTCCTGCAGGTCCGTCACAAAGTTCAGAGAGTTAATTCTGTGGAAAGACTTGTGACGGTCTGTCGTGCCTGCGACGGTCCGTCCTGCCATTCCGTCACGAAGTTCAGAGAGTCGATTTCAGTACCCAAATTTCAAAATTCTAAGTGTTTTGGAACGAGACCCCCTCGACGGTCCGTCGTGCCCATGACGGTCCGTCGTGGGATCCGTCGACCAAGACAGTTTTTCCAGAAATAAAATCTGCTGCTCAAAACGACTAAATAGGTCGTTACAATAGATACCAATTACCCATCGTTCGTCCTCGAACGATCACAAGAAGAAAAATAAGGGCGAAAAGGAGTACCTGAATCTGTAAACAGGTGTGGGTATCTTTCTTGCATATCAGCCTCCTTCTCCCAAGTGGACTCTTCAACTGGTCGATTCTTCCATTGAACTTTGATGGATGCAATCTCCCTTGATCTCAACTTGCGAATTTCTCTATCTAGAATGGCAACAGGCTCCTCCTCATAAGTCAAATTCTCATCAAGCAGAATTGAATCCCAACGAATGATGTAGTTTCCATCCCCATGGTATCTTTTCAACATAGACACATGAAATACCGGATGCACTCCTGACAGCCCTGGAGGCAAGGCTAATTAAAGCCACCTCCCCTACTCGCTTAAGTACTTCAAATGGTCCAATATACCTTGGGCTTAGCTTACCTCTTTTACCAAACCGCATACCCCTTTCATGGGCGAAACCTTCAGCAAGACTTGCTCACCCTCCATAAACTCCAAGTCTCTAACCTTTCGATCTGCATATTCCTTTTGCCTACTTTGCGCCGCTAAAAGCTTTTCCTGAATAGAATTCACTTTCTCTAATGAATCCCTCAAAAGATCAGTACCCCAACGTCTAACCTCAAATGCATCAAACCAAGCAATGGGAGACCTACATCTCCTCCCATACAATGCTTCGAATGGAGCCATATCAATACTTGAGTGGTAGCTATTATTGTATGAAAACTCCGCTAAGGGTAAGAAGTTATCCCAATGACCACCAATTCTATCACACATGCACGAAGCATATCTTCCAATACCTGAATCGTTCGCTCAGACTGACCATCATCGTCTGAGGGGAAATGATGCAGAGTACTAAGGTCCAACCTAGTACCTAATTCCGCATGCAATGTTCTCCAAAACATAGAAGTAAACTGCGTACCTCTATCTGATATGATGGAAAATGGAACTCCATGCAATCGAACAATTTCTGAGATATAGAGTTTGGCTAACTTCTCTGCATTGTAAGTCACCTTGACCGGAATGAAGTGAGCGGACTTAGTTAATCTGTCCACAATTACCCAAATAGAATCAAACTTTCAATGTCTTTGGAAGACCAACCACGAAGTCCATTGCAATTCTCTCCCACTTCCATTCAGGAATGAGCATTCTCTGAAGTGTTCCTCCGGGCCTCTGGTGTTCATACTTTACTTGGTGACAATTTGGACATTTGGCAACAAAATCAACAATGTCGCGCTTCATTCTACTCCACCAAAAGTGTTGCTTTAGGTCACGGTGCATCTTGGTTGCACCAGGATGTATAGAATATCCGGAACTATGAGCCTCTGTAAGAATAGTGTGGATCAAATCATCAACACGGGGCACACATAACCTTCCCTTAACCCTCAAAACACCTTCCTCATCAATTATTGCCTCTTTAGCCTCTCCCCGCAACACCATATCCCGAATTTGGCTTAGTTTCTCATCATCAAACTGTTTTCCCTTGATCTTGTCAAGAAAAAAAGATCTTGCCTCCACACAGGCCAAAAATCCTCCCTTCTCATTTACTTCTAGCCTCATAAATTCATTAGCCAAGTTTTGGATTTCTCTAGCCAACGGGCGTCTAGAAATTTGTAAGTGGGCTAAACTACCCATGCTCCCTGCTTTTCTACTTAAGGCGTCTGCCACAACATTAGCCTTTCCTGGGTGATACAAGATGGTAACATCATAGTCCTTCACAGTAGTTCCATCCACCTCCTCTGTCTCAAATTCAAATCCCTCTGAGTAAAGACATATTGTAGGCTACGATGATCCGTATAGACTTCACACTTGACCCCATATAGATAGTGCCTCCATTGCTTTAATGCAAACACTACCGCACAAAGCCAACTCCAAATCATGGGTCGGATAGTTACGTTCATGCACCTTTAATTGCCTCGAAGCATAAGCAATTACATTCTTCTCTTGCATTAGCACTGCACCCAACCTAGAAAATAGAGCATCGCAATAAACAATGAAATTCTTACCCTACTACTGGCAAGGTAAGGATAGGTGCCGTAGTCAGCAAGGTCTTGAGTTTCTGAAAGCTTTCCTCACATTCATCCGACCATACAAATGGAACATTCTGCTTAGTCAAGTCATCAATTGGGAAGCAATAGAAGAGAATCCCTTGACAAATCGACGGTAGTAGCTAGCTAAACCAACAAAGCTCCTTACTTCTGACACATTAGTAGGTCTTACCCAATTCTTCACTGTCTCAATGTTAGAAGGATCCACCATCACTCCATCCTTAGAAAACCACGTGCCCCCAAGAAGGACACTGAATCTAGCCAAAACTCACACTTGGAGAATTTGGCATAAAGCCTTTTCTCCCTAATACTTCCAACACAATTCTCAAAATGCTCCTCATGTTCCTTCTTACTCTTGGAGTATATCAGTATATCATCAATAAATACGATCACAAAGAGATCCAGATATGGCTTAAAAATCCCGTTATCAAGCTCATGAAGCACCAGGGGCATTCGTAAGACCAAAAGACATTACTACAAATTCGTAATGCCTATACCTGGTTCGAAAAGCAGTCTTTGGCACATCCGTTGCCCGTATTTTCAATTGATGATAACCGGACCTCAAGTCAATCTTAGAAGAAGACACAAGCACCTTGTAACTGATCGAAAAGTCATCAATGCGAGGAATGGGATACTTGTTCTTAATAGTTACCTTGTTCAACTGCCGGTAGTCTATGCACATCCGCAAAAAACTCCCACCTTCTTCTTCACAAATAACACCGGAGCAACCCCAAGGGGATGCACTTGGTCTAATGAAGCCTTTAATTAACAACTCTTGAAGTTGGGCCTTTAACTCCCTTAACTCTGCTGGAGCCATTCTATAGGGGGTATGGAAATGGGGCGAGTACCCGGCTCCAGATCAATGCAAAAGTCGATATCCCTATCCGGTGGCATACCAGGAAGGTCTGTAGGGAACACATCCAGAAACTCACGGACTACCGAAATCGACTCAATTGAAGGTACTTGGGTAGTATCATCCCTGAGGTGCGCCAAGAACGCTAAACACCCTTTACTAACCATTCTCTTAGCACGAAGAAAGGAGATGATACGAACTGGAGTGGAAGTGTAGTCACCCTCCCACACTAACGGATCTGTCCCAGGCTGGGCCAACGTTACAGTTTTAGCATTACAATCTAAGATTGCAAAATTTGGAGAAAGCCAAGTCATACCCAGAATTACATCGAAGTCAACCATTTCTAGGATAACCAAGTCTACATGAGTATTGCTCCCCACAAAAGTCACCAGACAAGACCTATATACCTTTTGCTTTATCACAGACTCACCCACCGGAGTAGAAACACGAATAGGCATGTCAAGCAATTCACAATGTAAATTAGACCAGTAGCAAATGAGGAAGATAAATATGAAAATGTGGAGCCAGGATCAAATAATACAGAAGCCATGCAATCACAAACCAAAAGATTACCTGTGAAACAGCATCTGATGTCTATATTCAGACAGCCGGGGGGAAAGCATAACAATGGGCCCTATCACCTGTCTGCCCGTTGCCCCTACCATGTGGGGGTTGTAGTAGCTCCAGTTTGCCCGTCACCCGCCGCCGTTTTGGTGACCACCATTACCTCGCCACCACGTCCTCCAGAATGACGGCCTCTTCCATGACCACCTCTTCCTCTGACTATTGAGGTCTGTAACTCTGTTTTGGACAATACCTCTTAATGTGTCCAGTCTCCCCACATCCATAACACTCTCTGGATCAAGCGTAGGTCTTTGTGAGAATGACGAAGTCTGGGGATAACCTCCAAACTCAGAGAAATGTTGACCGGTCTGCGGTGGACCCCAACTACAGTTTGCAGTGAAGACTGAATAGGTCGGGCTGGATAACCTCCTGAACCCTGCCCTCTAGAGTAAGAACCATTAAACTCACCTCCCTTACGAACCTTTTTGATGTCGATGCCATGGTGAAGTCATCTGGCTTCACTCCTTCCACCTCTATCACGAAGTCTACCACTTCTTGAAAGGATTTTGCTGTGCCTACTGCTACCTGTAAGCTGAATCTGAAATCCGCAAATCTGACCTCAAACCCCTTCACAAAACGGCGAATCCGTTCTGTGGACTAAAACAAAGCTGGGTGGCATACCTAGATAATGCACGAAACTTAGCCTCATACGCGGTAACCGACATCCTGCCTTGCTCTAGGCTCAAGAAATC
>JAKWJD010000686.1:0-18549 GCA_027705065.1 Solanum peruvianum
GCTTCACCAACAATGGTGATTTTTATGGAGAATTTTTCGGAGGGAAAGGTTTGATTTCGTGGGAAGGATTTGGAATAGGTTCTTCACGTGTTTGATCACTTATATACACCCAATAGTCACTAAATAAGTCTATTAGAGTCCGTTTAGGATGTGGTATAAATTTACCATTCACCCCTTAAATGAAATAGACGCAATATAGTAGCTACAAGCCACCATCGACGGAACCCATCGAGTAGCCGTTCTCCAATCGACTGGCTGTCCTTTGGCTTCCGTCGATTGGTCCTTAGAAAAATTTTGGGTTTATACCTTCCCAAGCTAAGTATAAATTGATTATATCTCACCTACCAGCCAATGGTTGACTAACTGGCCGTCGTTTGGTCCATAGATTGACACTGCCAAGGAGTGTCTCGACCAGCTTTGGGTCCTTCTTGTGGGGCCTTTTGCGGGGCCCTTTAGAAGTTGTACCCAGAAGTTTCAAACGTAAATATTATAAAATTTTTAGATCTTACACATAAGTTTCACCTAAAACAAACATCTGCAACTGTCCAAACATGCACGGCCCCATCAAGACACGCATATGCATGTCTCTATGCTATCTTTCGAACGTCTTGGACGTTTGACCTCAAAATTTCACAAAACTTTATATAATAACATTTAAAATCATTATAAATAATTTGAAAGTTTCATAAAATCATATCATAGATTATATAAACACGCATGGACACATAGGTGACTAGTCGTCGAACGTTTTGATCGCCCCCTAACGTTCGACTTTGAAATCACTTCAAAATTTACACACTACCTATAAAAAATACTACTATTTTAGGACCTTATAAACTTAATACAAACATGTTAGGCTCTAGACACCTAACACATTTTGGGGTCTTACACGGAGCACACCATTGAAACTCTTGAAGACATGTTGAGGGCTTGTGTGATTGATTTCAAAGGGAAATGGAATGATCACCTCTCTTTTATAGAATTCTCCTACAACAATATCAACATTCGAGTATTGGTATGGCACCTATTGAACCACTCTATTGTAGAAGGTGCTGATCTCCGATTTGATGGTTTGAAGTGGGTGAGTTTGCTCTTTTTGGTCCCGAAATAGAGTATGAAGCCACAAAGAAGTTTTTTCTCATAAGAGAGAGGTTTAAAACAGCTTAAAGTCGGAAAAAATCTTATGCCGACAATAGAAAGAGGGACCTTGAACTCAAAGTAGGAGATTGGGTCTATTTGAAAATTTCACCTATGAACGGGGTGATCAGGATTGGAAATAAGGGAAAGATTAGTTCCGTTATGTGGTCCCTTATAAGATTTTGAAAAGGTTGGGGAAGTGACATATGAGTTAGAGGTACCAACCAAATTGACCTCGGTTCATCCGGTGTTCCATGTGTCTATGCTCAAGAAGTATATAGGTGATCCGATATCAATTCTCCCTCTAGAAGGTTTAGGGGTAAAAGAGGATTTTTCTTATGAAGAGCTACCGGTTGAAATTTTGGATTGCCAAGTTAAGAGATTGAGGGATAAGGAGGTTGCCTCCGTGAAAGTTCTATGGAGGAACCACCTTGTTGAGGGTGCAATATGGTAGGCCGGGGTCGACATGAAGACCCTCTATCCTCAGCTCTTTCTCCCTACTCTATCCAAATTTAAGGTTAGTAGATTTCTCTTAAATGAGTTATATGAATAACATGCAACTTATCTTGTTTATCTAGTATGTGCATATTCTTGTAGAAATTCAACCCAAAATGTAGGTTTTGTGAAATATGACTCTCATGATTAACTTGTACTTAATTATGTAGTGTGATATATCGATTTCATATGAAGTGTTTTGGGCATGGTTTGGTGTTGTATTGATAACAAATTAGCATTTCAACTCTTTGAAATTGTTCATGTTGAGCTCATATTGAAATGGAGAAGGTAGTTCCTCCTTAGGTGATGTAAATGAGGAGCTCTTATGTGACATGAGTTGTGGATTAACTTCCTGTAACACTCCGGAAATTCCATGACTTAGACTAGATATTAATCCATCAAATAATGTTTAAAATGATGTTTCCCCACCTAAATTAATGTAATAAACTCATTTGTAAAAGGTTAGATCCAAAACGGCTAAGAATGATTTTTACGTCCGAAACTAGCTAATTTGAACTAGTTGATGTCCCTATGTTTGGTAAAGGTTTTGAAGTGTCAAAGGAAGTCCAGAACTTGTAAAGTGACCTTGGATAGGTATTATGTAGTACAAAGGGTACGAACTTTCGGTAACGACACCCCAAGGACCACCCTAAGTGTCCTTGGGGAGGATTCAAACATGGGTGGGCAGGCTGCGAGCAGGCAGAAGTGGAGGCATGGCGTGTGACGCGTGCCTGAAGCGAGGTATTCTGCCTCAAGATTTGAGAGGCAACCTCGCGATGCGAGGCTGACACGCACCTACTGCCTACACTCAAAATTCAATAAAAATGACAGGATTTGTCCCCGCGACGCGCATCAACTTCCTAGAATCATTAAAGTCGTATTTTTGGTAATTTAACTTCTTAAAAAGACTAATTTAAGTGGAGGGTCTTTTGGGTAATTCATAGGAAGACTATTGATTGATGTTAGTTCAGTTTTAGACCCCTTTTACACGCCCCAAATCATATCAAACGAAATTTCTTTCATCTCTCTCAAGAAAGCTCTCTTTTCTCCAATTTTCATTTATTATTCATCTATAAGATATGATTTTTTCACTCTTGGGATTCCTTTCCCCAAGAGGTCCTTCCAAGATAAGTTTTCAAGAACTTCAAATACTAGGGTTTTACTCTACAAAATGATTTTTCTTCCTAACCATAGAATTATGTTTTTCAATAAAAAGTAAGTGTTTTCCATGGTTTAGTTCACACGATTGATGAGCATGTTTTTAGTATGTTAGAATTTCGTGTGGAGCATGTTCTTATCTATATGATGGTTTCGTATGATTGTCTCTACTACTTGATAATATGAAAATGTGGGGATTGGAACTAAGACTAGAATGAACTCCTAAATGACATTTATCCTTTGCCCTACATTATGCATTGATCTTGTAAATGATTTGAAGAGTTCTTCTTTATTATGATATTGAGTATTTCACTATGTTATGGTTATGAATGTTGTAAATTGAACGTAATTTCTTGAATAAGGTTCTTTGAAGCAAGAGTTAAGTCTTCTAAAGTTGTGATTACTCTACCATGTTTTGGTTAGCTTATAAATCATGACGATATGTTGTGAAAGTATGTATGATGTTGACATGTGGATATACTCAGCTATGAACATGTTATTTGTGAGATCATGAAAATAACAAGATAAATGCAAGTTACGATATTCTCTTGTATGCTTTACACAAGATGATTATATTATATTAATCTCATATATGAATAGTTATGATGAAAGGAAATTATCATCTAATCATAAAGAGCTCATAATCATGTTTATATAAGGATTTAATCTCCTATGACCTATGATAAGTGTATGATAAAAGACAACTTAAAGGTTATTCAAGAAAGAGACTTAAGCTAAGCACGATTTACTAGATATGAAAGGTGTACCTTCCCTAGTTGGAATGAAGGTTCACAATGACTCTCATGAGATTGAGGCTGCCATGTAATATGGAACTATGAGTATTTAATAAATCTCTAGTTCTTGAACTATGTTGACACAACAGGATACTAGCTAGTGGATCTACCTAGAAAGCTATGTCATGTTAGGTTCTACATTGCCGGTACACCACCTTTTTTCGGTGTGTGGTTTTATGACACCAGATTCCTTCTTTAGCTCACATGGTCTATGTCGGTTAAAGTCATTGTTCCCTCATTTAAATTTAAAGAAAAGTAAATGAACGTTGACTAGGGTGACTTGAGGATTGTGTTTAGTAGAGGTAGGGATATAGGACTCTACCTAAATATTGCACAAGTTGACTGTAATGGAAGTCCTAGGAGATTTTTCTTATGTAATATGATAACATGAAAGGCATATGCTTATGATACATGATGTTACTCTGATATGATATTGGTATTTCGGATGAATAAGTTATTGGGTTATATTGTTAAATTAAGTGACTACTACTTATGTTATTAGTTATATGAAGCAAAGCTTTACTCACGGTCTTCTATCTTATCTACTTGGTTGTGTGGGGTTATTCGGCTTTACATACCATTGCACTTGAAGGTTGAACATGGGATCATTGGTAATTGTTTTGTATGGTATATTACGTGATCTATTGAATATTAAAAGTTAATATGACCCTATGATAATATGTCTTTGCTTACGATCATGCTTTATGTTGATGGAATCCGTAACTTGTACATGTTCTATGGTATGTGCATTGAAGACGTTAATTTGAGTTAGCATGTTTTCTAATAATATAATAAATGATCTTTTTTCATGCATGTCCTAAAATTTTATATGCATATACCCATATTTAGTACATGTGGTGTACTAACCCTATTACTTTATATTACTACAACTGTAGGTTCCAGCCATTGAAGGTAAGGAGGTCGATTTGAAGAAGCTTGGAAATCTTTCTCCAAGTCTTGGTAGGTCCTCATGTTTGGATATGCTATCTTTCATATTCTAGCTTATGTATATTTTTAGTAGTTTTAAGAATACGCTATTTCCATTATGTTCTTTCGATTCTTTTGTATTAACGCCTATATGGTATATTGACTATGTATTAGCTAAGTCAAGATTTGCACTCTTTAGATGGTTTTATATATGTGAGACAATTTCTTAGAATATCGTATCGTATGAATTATAAGTATAAAGTCTAAGTATGATTAAAGTAGAATGTTAAAGTTTTAATTTTCCGCAATTTTTACTGATCACATGTTATAAAGAATGCTAAGGTCTTGTCTGAGTCCTCTGAGAGGACAACAATGCCGGTCTCATATGGGGTATGCTCTCTGGGTATGACAGGCTTGGTATCAGAGCATGAGGGTAAATATCCTTAGTATCAATGTGATACTAAACCATGTTACCTAGTTTCTTGTTCATGGTTGTGAAGCACGCCACAATTATAGGTGAGAGGCTATCTGATGACTATGAAGTTTCTTTTTTCTTGATTCTCCTATGTCGTGCCTTAAGAGTTTTGACAGTATGTGTCTTTTAGCATATAATCCCTACTTGTGGCTATAGGCTATGAACACAATAAGGACAACCGCGAGAAGTGTACGAGAAGAGATTGCGAATGCGGGAGCTACTCCACAAGGTAATCAAAATGATCCTCAAGTCCAAGCTGCTGCAAATTATCAAGTTCTGGTGAAACCTCTGGCTATTACGGATGGTGAGGTGAGGGAGACCCTTTTCCAAACGGCCCATGCCATCACCACCCAAGCTCAGGCCATTACAACACAAGCTAACAGGGAGGTTGCACCTCGAGAGAACCAACATGCTAGAACTATGGCTAGCTGTTTGAGAGATTTTATGAGAATAAATCCTCCCATGTACTTTGGATAAAAAGTTGATGAAGACCCCCAAGATTTCCTTGACGAGGTCTACAAGATTTTGTTTGCTATGTGGGTGAGTACTACTGAGAAGGCTGATCTTGCTGTATATCAACTTAAGGACGTGGCTTAGACATTGTACGATCAGTGGAAGGATAGTAGGTCTTTAGGATATGGTCCTTTGACTTGTGAGATCTTCAAAAAGACTTTTCTTAACAGATTCTTCCCAAGGGAGAAAAGAGAAGATAAGGTAGAGGAGTTCATTAACCTTCGTCAAGGAGGTATGAGTGTCAAGGAATACTCCTTGAAATTCATTAAGCTATACAAATATGCTTCTTCTTTAGTTTCTAATGCTAGGAATGAAATGAGTCATTTTGTAACGGGTATAACTGAAGAGCTTGATGAAGAATGTCGTGCAGCCATGCTTCATGACAATATGGATCTTTCTAGGTTGATGGTTCATGCTCAACAGATTGAGGAAAGTCGTCTAAGGAAGAGGAATAGGGAAGCTAAGAGGGCAAAGTCATTTGAAAGTGGTTCTTTTAAGAGTAGGCTTGATGTTTAAGACAAACCTAATATTAAGAAGAGGTTTCCAAATCAGGTTCCTTCTAATTTCTCCAAGAATTGCAGTGATAGAGGTTCTAATCCTAAACCTCAAAAAGGGAGAAATGTTGATCCACCAAAAGGGAGACCAACTTGTGGTAAGTGTGGTAAGAAACATGTGGGTGAATATCTTGTTGGGAGTAATAGTTGATATGGTTGTGGCAAGGGTGGACATATGGAGAAAATGTGTCCTAATGTGAGAAGACAAGGCAATGGGAATGGTCAAGCTCAACCAAGCGGTCTTAGTTCTGAAGGTCCAAAAGGAACCCTTTCTATGCACTCAAGGCTAGGGGTGAACAAGAAAGCTCTCCCGATGTCGTGACGGTTATGTTACAAGTTTTATATGTTAATGTCTATGCTTTGCTTGACCAATGTGCTACTCTTTCTTTTGTTACACCTTTGGTATCTAGGAAGTTTGATGTACTTCCTGATGTTTTGATTGAACCCTTTTCTGTTTGTACCCCAATGGGTTGTGACAGTGTAGTTGCAAAAAGAGTCTATAGGAAATGTCCTGTGATGTTGGCCAATAGAGTTATTCTTGCTGATTTGTTAGAACTTGACATGTTTAATTTTGATATCATCTTGGGTATGGATTGGCTTTATGATTATTTTGCTTCCATAGATTGTAGAACAAGGGTAGTGAAATTTCAATTCCCTAATGAACCTATTCTAGAGTGGAAGGGGGTAAATTCTATGCCAAGGAGTCAAATTATTTTTTGTTTGAAGGCTTGTAATATGATAGTTAAGGGTTGTTTATACCACGTGGTGAGAGTTAAGGACGTAAAATCTGAAATTCCTTCTATTGAGTTAGTCGCTGTAGTGAGAAAATTCCCAGAGGTTTTTCCTAATGACTTTCTAGGAGTTCCTCCCGAACTAAAAATTTACTTTGGCATTGACTTGTTACCGGATACGAATCCCATTTGAATTCCTCCATATAGGATGGCTCCGGCTGAATTGAAAGAGTTGAATCTCCAACTCAAAGATTTACTAGACAAGGGTTTCATTCAACCTAGTATTTCTCCACGGGGCGCTCCGATTTTGTTTGTTAAGAAGAAGGATGGGTCCCTTAGAATGTGCATTGATTATCGCCAACTAAATTAGGTCACCACAAAGAGCAAATATCCTCTCCCTAGGGTTGATGATTTAATTGATGAACTCCAAGGTGCTAGTTTTTCTTTCAAGATAGAGTTAAGGTCGGGATATCACCTACTTAGGGTGAGAGGAGACGATGTTCCAAAAATAGCTTTCCGAACTAGATATGGTCACTATGAATTCCTAGTTAAATCTTTTGGGTTAACGAATGCCCTGGTGGTGTTCATAGACCTAATGAATAGAGTGTTCCAAGATTACGTCGACTCATTTTTTATTGTGTTTTATTAATGATATTTTTAAATACTCCAAGAATGAAGATGAGCATGAGAGTCACCTGAGGTTGGCCTTGCAAGTCCTCAAAGAACACCAACTTTATGCCAAATTTAGCAAGTGTGAATTTTGATCAAGGTCAGTTGCTTTTCTTGGCCATATTATCTCAGGTGTTGGTGTAGAGGTCGATCCGAAGAAGACGGATGTGGTAAAAAATTGGCCTAGACCTTTGACTCCCACAGACATAAGGAGTTGCTTGGGTCTATCCGGCTACTATAGAAGATTTATTGATGGATTTTCGTCCATTGCTTCTCCTTTGGCAGTTTTGACCCAAAAAAGGTGAAGTTTGAGTGGTCGAAAGCTTGTGAGAAAGGTTTTCAAGATTTGAAACATAAGCTTACATCAAATCTAGTGTTGACCTTACCAGAGTGCAATGAAGGCTTTGTAGTGTATCGTGATGCTTCCCGAGTGGTCTTGGGATGTGTCCTCATGCAACATGGCAAGGTGATTGCTTATGCTTCTAGGAATCTCAAAGTTCATGAGAAGATTTACCCTACTCAGGATCTTGAGTTAGCTGCTGTAGTTTTTTCCTTAAATATATGGAGGAATAATTTATATGGTGTTCATGTTGATGTGTTTACTGACAATAAATGTCTTTAATATGTGTTTGGACAAAAGGAGTTGAACCTTCGACAGAGAAGATGGTTAAAATTGTTGAAGGATTATGACATGAGTGTCCTTTATCACCCCGGCAAAGCCAATGTAGTGGCGGATTCTTTGTGTCGAATGACTATGGGTAGTGTGTCTCATGTGGAGGAAGAGAAGAAAGAACTTGTGAAAGATGTTCATAGGTTGGCTCGCTTAGGTGTGCGGTTAGAAGATTCTCCAAATGGTGGTTTCATGGTCCATCATAACTCCGACTCATCATTAGTGGTGGAGGTGAAATCTAAGCAACACCTTGATCCTCTATTGATGGATTTGAAGGAATCGGTACTTAGTAAGCTCAATGAGTCATTCTGCCAAGGGGGGGATGGTGTTCTTAGGTACCAAGGGAGATTATGTGTACCCAATGCTTAGTATTTGAGAAAACAAATTCTGGAAGAAGCCCATGGTTCTCGCTATTCTATACATCGGGTTCCACCAAAATGTATCATGACCTTAGAGAGATCTATTGGTGGAATGGTTAAAATAGGGACATAGCAGAGTTTGTTGCTAAGTGTCCAAACTGCCAACAAGTTAAAGTTGAGCATCTCAAATCGGGTGGGTTAACCCAAATCATGGATGTTCCTACATGGAAGTGGGAAGCAATCAATATGGACTTTGTTGTTGGGTTGTCTTGAATCCGAAAGCAAAATGATTCTAAATTGGTTATTGTGGATAGGTTGACCAAATTTGCCCATTTTATTTCTGTTAAGTACACTTACAAGGCTGAAGACTATGCAAGGATATAGATTATGAGATTGTGAGTCTTCATGGGAATCCTTTGTCCATTATTATCGGATAGATATGCCCAATTCACTTCTCATTTTTGGAAGGCTTTTCAAAGGGTTTAGGTACTCAATTGAAACTTAGTACCGCGCTTCATCCTCAGACGGATGGCCAAGAAGATATGTAGCATTCAAACCCTTGAGGACATGTTAAGAGCCTGTGTAATTGATTTCAAGGGAAGTTGAGATGATCACTTACCTTTGATTGAGTTCTCTTACAACAATAACTACATTCGAGCATCTCCATGGTACCTTTTTAAGATCTTTATGGTAGAAGGTGTATATATCTGGTTGGATGTTTGAGGTTGGTTAATCCTCATTCCTTGGTCAAGAAATTCTCTATGAATCTATATAGAAGGTTCGAATTGTAAGGGATAGATTGAAGACATCCTATAGTCGGCAGAAGTCTTATGTCGACAATAAAAGAAGAGATCATGAGTTTGGAATAGGTGATCATGTCTACTTGAAGATTTCACCTATGAAAGGGGTGATGAGATTCGGTAGAAAGGGGAAGTTAAGTCCCAGATATGTTGGTCCCTATGCAATTTTACAAAAAATTGGGAAGGTTGCCTATGAGTTGAAACTACCTAGTGAACTAGCTTCGATTCATCCAGTGTTTCATATTTCTTTGCTCAAGAAATGCGTAGGCGACCCTATATCCATTCTGCCTATAGAAGGTTTAGGAGTGGATGAGAACCTCTCCTATGAAGAGGTTCCAGTTGAGATCCTAGATTTCCAAGTCAAGAAGTGCAGAAATAAGGAGGTTGCCTCTGTAAAAGTTCTACGGAGGAACCATGTTGTTGAGGGTGCAATATGGGAGGCTGAAAACGACATGAAGTCCCGCTACCCTCATCTCTTTACTCCTTAAGGTTAGACATTCATCTTAATTGAAAAAGTAATGCATGATCATGAAATTGACTTGTTTTCTCAATAGGTGCATGTTTGCTAAAGGTTGTACCAACTAGAGTTTTAAGAAAATGCCTTCATACTCTATTCTTCCACTTATGTGAAACATGTATGCATATGTTTTCTTGAGATTTTGCTGTTTTGTTGCCATATTCAGAAGAACTATAGAATGGAGACTTTTTGATGCATTTTGAACTTATTATAAGGTTTAGAAGGAAATTCCTCACTATGTGTTATGAATATGGAACTCTTATATGTTACGTATCATGAATTGAGTGCTATGTGTAATGTTATGGTATGTGTTGTAAGGAGTTGCGATATAATCTATGAGTCTTGACTCGTTATGATTTTATGTTGTCGATTGGTTGTGCTGCTAGTATTGAGTCTATTCCTACCCTCCAAAAGATTTTAGTGTCATTGGGGGACGAATGTTCCTAAGGGGGGAGGGGATAATATAACAATCCGGAAATGCCATGAATTAGACTAGAGATTAATCCAAAAAATAATGTTTAAAATTATTTTTTCAAACCTATATTATTGTAATAAACTCCTTTGGAAAAGGTTAGAGCCAAAAGACTAAGAAAGACCTTGACGTCCGGAAACTAGCTAATTTGAACTAGTTGACGTCCCTTTGTTTGGTGAAGGTTTCAAAGTGTCAAAGAAAGTCCAAAACATGTAAAGTGAACTTGTAGAGGTAGAATGTAGTACAAAGGGTCCAAACGTCTTGTAACGGCTCACCAAGGACCACCCTAAGGGTCCTTGGGGAGGACGCAAACATGGGTGGGCAGGCTGCCTGGCAGCCTGCGAGTAGGCAGAAGTGGAGGCATAGCGTGCAAGCGCGTCTAACGCGATGTCTTCTGCCTTAAGATCTTAGAGGAAACCTCGCGATGCGAGTCTTCTTACACACACCTCAACTGCCTCAACTCAAAATTCAATAAAAATGACGGGATTTGGCTGCACGACGCGCAACCACTTCAAAGAATAATTAAGGTCGTATTTTGGTATTAACTTCTTAATAGACTTATTTAAGTGCAGGGTATTTTGGATATTAATAGGACGACTATATATTGATGTTAGGTCAGTTTTAGACCAGTTTTACACGTCCGAAATCAGATAAAAATGAAATTTTTCTTTCATCTTTCCCAAGAAAGCTCTCCTTTCTCTCAAATTCCATTGAAGAATAAGAAGAGCTTAAGGAAGAGACGAAGACCTCAAATTTTCATCCAATTTTCGTGGATTCTTCATCTATAAGGTATGGGTTTTTACCTCTTGGGATTACTTTCCCCAAGAGGTCCTTTCAAGATAAGTTTTCAAGAACTTCAAACATTAGGGTTTTTACTCTACAAAACGATTTTTCTTCCTAACCCTAGATTTATGATTTTCAATGAAAAGTAAGTGTTTTCCATGGTTTAGTTCACACGAATTGATGAGCATGTTTTTAGTATGTTAGAATTTCGTGTGGAGCAGTTCTTATCTATATGATGGTTTTGTATGATTGTCTCTACTAATTGATAATATGAAAACATAGGATATGGAACTAAGACTAGAATGAACTCCTTAATGCCCTTATCGTTTACCCTACATTACGCATTGATCTTGTACATGATTTGAAGAGTTGTTCTTTTTTATGATATTGAGTTCACTATGTCATGGTTATGAATGTTGTAAGTTGAACGTAAGTTCTTGAATAACATCCTTGGAGCAAGACTTAAGTCTTCTAAAGTTGTGATTACTCTACCATGTTTATATTAGCCTATAAATCATGATGATATGTTGTGAAAGTATTTATTATGTTGATATGTAGATCTATTGGGCTATGAACATGTTATTTGTGAGATCATGAAAATAACACAATAAATGCAAGTTATGATATTCTCTTTTATGCTTTACACAAAATGACTATGTTATATTAATCTCACATACGAAGGGTTATGATGAGAGGAAATTTTCATGTAATCATAAAGAGCTCATAATCATATGTATACAAGGAGTTAATCTCCTATGCCGTATGATAATTTTATGATAATAGACAACTTGAAGGTTATTCAAGAAAGGGACTTAAGCTAAGCACCAATGAATTACATATGAGAGGTGTCCCTTCCCTAGTTGGAAGGTAGGTTCACAATGATTCTCATGAGATTGAGGCTGCCATGTAATGTGGAACTATGGGTCTCTAATACATCTCCTAGTTCTTGAACTATTTATCCACGATAGTATACTAGCTAGTAGATCCACCTAGAAAGCTATGTCATGTTAGGTTCTACTTTGGCCGGTAGACCACCTTATTTGGTGTGGGGTTTTATGACTTCGGATTCCATGTTAGCTCACATGTTCTAGGTCGGTTAAGGCCTATGTTCCCTCATGTAAAGTGAAAAACAAGTAAATGAACGTTGACTAGGGTGACTTGAGGAGTCTACTTGGTAGAGGTAGGGGTATTTGACTCTACCTAGACATTGCACAAGTTGACCCTAATGGAAGTCCTAGGAGATTGTTCTTATGTAATATGATAACATGAAAGGTATATGTCTATGATACATGATGTTAATCTTATATGATGTTGGTCTTTATGATGAATATGTTATTGGTTATATTGTTAAATGAAGTGATGCCTACTTATGTTACAAGTTATATGAAACAAAGCTTTACTCATGGTCTCGTATCTTATCTACTTGGTTGTGTGGGGTTATGAGGCTACACATGACCATTGCACTTGAAGGTTGGGGTTTGATCTTGGTAAGAGTTTTGTATGGTATGTTACCTGATCTATTGAATATGAAAAATTAATATGACACTATGATAATATGTCTTTACTTATGATCGTGCTTGATGTTGATGGAATCCCTAACTTGTATATGTGATATGGTATGTGCATTGAAGACTTTCATATGACTTAGAATGGTTTCTAAAGATATGATAAATGATCCTTTTTCATGCATGTCCTTAAATGTTATGTGCATATACCCATACTTATTATATGTGGCGTACTAACTCCATTACTTTATATTACTACAACTGTAGGTTCCGGCCATTGAAGTTAAGGAGATCGATTTGAAAAAGCTTGGAACTCTTTATCCAAGTATTGGTAGGTCCTCATGTTCGGAGATGCTATCTTTCATATTCTGGATTATGCAAATTTTTAGTAGTTTTAAGAATATGCTATTTCCATTATATTCTTTGGATTCTTTTGTATTAAGGCCTATATGGAGTATTGACTATGTATTGGGTAAGTACATATTTTCACTCTTTAGATGGTTTTATATATGCGAGTCAATTTCTCAGAATATTATATGGCTTATGAATGATAAGTATGAAGTCTAAGTATACTTCAAATAGAATGTAAAAATTTTAATTTTCCGCAATTTTTATTGCTCACATGTTATGACGAATGCTAAGGCTTGTCTGAGACTCTGAGAGGACGATGATGCCAGTCTCATCTGGGGTATGCTCTCTAGGTGTGACAATTCCTTTGTGTTAATGATATGATAATATGTTGTAATGAGTTGGAATTCCTCCGATGAGATGTAACTCCCTATGATATTTTTGATTGGTTGGATGCTAGTTTTGAACCTATTCCCTTTTCCCAATAGAAGGTTTAAGCTGTCATCAGGATGAATGTTTCTAAGCGGGGGATATGATAACACCCTGTAATTTCCATGACCTATATACAACCACATATGTTGTATAATAATGATTTTAGACCTAAAATAGTGTAAATAACTTGTTTGAGAAGTATTGAGGACATAACATAAAACAAATATTGAAGCCATAACTTGTATATTGTGATGCATTCCACATGGGCTTAAGGTCTGTCCTTATGCAACATGAGAAAGTAGTAGCTTATGCTTCTAGACAAGTTAAGGTGTAACGACCTGTTTAGTCGTTTTGAGCAGTAGATTTTATTTCTGGAAAAACTGGCAGAGACGACGGACCCCACGACGGACTGTCATAGGCACGACGGACCGTCGAGGGGGTCTCGTTCCAAAAAACTTAGAATTCTGAAATTTGGGTACTGAAATCGACTCTCTGAACTTCGTGACGACATGGCAGGACGGACCGTCGTGGGCACGACAGACCGTCACAGACTCTTCAAGGAAATTGAGTCTCTGAACTCTGTGACGGAGCAGCAGGACGGACCGTCGCAGGCACGACGGGCCGTCATAGACTGCGTAATCCCAGGCTGGGTCGGATTTCTGTTAAATGTTTTAAGGGGCATTTTGGACTATTCCTGCTATAATTATAAATTTAGTGGGTTAATGTAAATAATTTAATTACTTGGGGGTTAAAGGAGATAACCTTGAATTAATTAATGGGTTAATTCATCATCTTTTATACTTAATTATATGCTAATTAGGGTAAAAGAAAGAGGGTTGAAGAAGAAAAATAGAAAGAACAGAAAAGAGGGAGAAACGATCGAGAGAGGGAGAAGACGAAGAAGATAGCAAAGATTTTGAGGAATTTGCTTGCTTGATCACTAATCTTCGGTGGAGGTAGGTTATGGTTTTTATGCTATTCGTAGTAAACTCTTAATAGCGAATGATATGTATTGGTAGTATTGTAAACCCTGCTATATGCTTAATTGTATGCTTGCATGAATGTGATTATATAATTGTGATAAAATAAGCATGATGAAGCTATTGAATCCCAAATCTTGAAAAACCCTAATCTCTTGTTAATGATGATGCCTTGGTATAAGAGAAGGCTTGATGAACTAAGTAATGAGATTGATGATGCCTTGGTATAAAAGAAGGCTTGATGAATTAATAGAATGAGATTAGTGGGGCGGGTGTCACGAACCGACACGTAGAATTAGGGGATCGAGTGTCACGAACCGACACGTAGATTTAGGGGATCGGGTGTCACGAACCGACACGTAGAATTTGGGATCGGGTGTCACGAACCGATACGTAGATTTAGGGGATAGGGGGGCCAACCGGACACGTACACATAGTTAAATACGGTATCGGAGTGTCACGTTCTGACACAAAGTATATAGGGGATCGGAGTGTCACGTATCGACACAAGAGGAATAAAGATAATGAATCTTGAAATGATTGTTGAATAATATATACTCAATCTAATGAACCTAATTCCCAAATGAGTATGGTACTGAGGCTTGAGTCCTCATGTGTGAACTTGGCGGTACTTGGTAATGATTATAGTACTTGTTGTTGCTACATGTTGAGTATTGTAGTTGATTTATGATATTACTTGATATATACTATTTTCTATTTTGAGTTGGCCGATGATACCTACTCAGTACTTGTGTTTGTACTGACCCCCTACTTTTATGTTTTCTTCTTTGTTTATTGTGGAGTGCAGCAAACGTGCCGTCGTCTTCAACTCAACCGCAATTCTAGCCAGTCTTCAGTTACCAGTTACACCGGATTTCAGGTGAGCTAATGCTTCTTGCTTGGACTGGATCTTCTTCTTCATGTCTTGATGCCTTGAAGTTCCGGCATGGACTAGCTTTTACTTGTTTTAGCTTCTTAGAATACTCTTAGTTAGTAATTTGAGGATAGATGTTCTTGTGGTGATGACTTCCAGATTTTGGGGATAATAATATTGTTGAGTTTTTAGAAGTTATTTAATCGATTTTCATTAATGAGTTTAAGTCTTCCGCATTATATTGGTGTTATTATATGAAATTGGGTTTTTTTTGTATTGGTTGGTTCGCTCACATAGAAGGGTAAGTGTGGGTGCCAGTCGCGACCTCCGATTTGGGTCGTGACAAATTGGTATCAGAGCATTAGATTCGTTGGTCTCATCACACAAGAACGAGTCTAGTAGAGTCTTAAGGAACGTTAGGGGAGCCTTTACTTTTCTTTGAGAGGCTATAAGACTTTAGGAAAATTCCATTCTTTCTTTCTTCTTTCTTTCGTGCTATTACTTGGATCCAATTGGGTGATACAAATTGGTATCTGACCATCTTAACTCTATTTCGCAGATGGTTAGAACTAGAGCAACAACCGCGCCAACATCAACATCGGCAAGACAAGACGCATCTGAGCCAGCCACTGAGACTGTAGCTCGAAGAGGAGTGGCAAGAGGCCGTGGAAGAGGTCGTGGGAGGATGTCCTCTAGAGGAATAGGACGAGCACCTAGCCATCTGGTACTAGGGCGGTGACTCCTCCACCAACTGATGAGGTTAAGAGAGGGTGAGGATGGGGAGAATGAACAAGTGCAGAATGAGGAATTTCACCCCAACCTACCCAGAGATGATCAATCAGGTTCTTGCGTATCTTAGCGGGTTATCTGATCGGGCCAGACACCTCCAGTGTTTTCTGCACTAGCACCTCAGGTTCCGGAGGTACAACATGCGGCTACTGTGGCTCCCCGCATGGATGCCTCCTGGAATAGGCACGTTTTCCTCGTCTTACTACAGGGCCTATAATGACAAATGATCAGCATGAACTTTTCAGTAAGTTCTTGAAATTGAAACCTCCAGTCTTCAAGGGTGCTGAATCTGAGGATGCCTACAATTTTCTGGTTGACTGTCATGAGCTACTACACAAGATGGGTATAGTAGAACGGTTTGGTGTTGAGTTTGTGACTTATCAGTTTCAAGGAACTCCAAAATGTGTGGCGGCCGCATGTTGAGTGTCAACCAACAAGGCACCACCTATGACTTGGGCATCATTCTGTGCTTGTTTATGGAGAAGTAATATCCCCCGACTTTGAGGGATAGGAAAAGAGATGAGTTCTTGAGCCCAGAGCAATGTAGGATGTCGGTTTTTTGCATATGAGGCTAAGTTTCGTGCATTATCCAGGTATGCCACCCAACTTTGTTTCAGTACACCAAGCGGATTGGCCATTTTGTGAAGGGGTTGAGGTCACAGTTGTGGATTTCAGCCTTACAGGTAGCGGCTACAGCGAAATCCTTTCAGGAAGTGGTAGACTTCCTGATAGAGGTGGAGTGAGTGAAGCCAGATGACTTCACCATGGCATCGACATCAAAAAGGTTTCGAAAGGGAGGTGAGTTTAATGGTTCTTACTCTAGAGGACAGGGTTCCGGAGGTTACTCAGTTCGACCAATTATGGATGTGGGGAGACTGGACACATTAAGAGGTATTGTCAAAAACAGAGTTACAGACCTCCAATAGTTAGAGGTAGAGGTGGTCATGGTAGAGGCCGTCATTCTGGAGGACGTGGTGGTCGAGGTAATGGTGGTCACCAAAACGGCCGGGGTGACGGGCAAACTGGAGCCACTACAACACAACATGGTAGGGGCAACGGGCAGACAAACGATAGGGCCCATTGTTACGCCTTCCCTAAGCGGTCTGAAGCGGAGACATCGGATGCTGTTATAACAGGTAATCTTTTTGATTTGTGATTGCAATGGCTTCTGTATTATTTAATCCTGGCTCCACATTTTCATATGTATCTTCCTCATTTGCTAATGTGTCTTAATTACATTGTGAATTTGCTTGACATGCCTATTCGTGTTTCTACTCCGTGGTGAGTCTGTGATAGTTGAAAAGGTATATAGGTCTTGTTTGGTAACTTTTGTGTGGAGCAATACTTATGTAGAACTTTGTTATCTTAGAAATGGTTGATTTTGATGTAATTCTGGTATGACTTGGCTTTCTCTGAATTATGCGATCTTGGATTGTAATGCTAAAACTGTGATGTTAGCCAAGCCTTGGACAGATCCGTTGTGTGGGAGGTGACTACATTCCAATCCGTTTCGTATCGTCTCCTTTCTTTGTGCTAAGAGAATGGTTAGTAAGGGTTGTCTAGCTTTCTTGGCACATCTCAGGAATGACACTACCCAAGTACCTTCAAATGAGTCGGTTTCGATAGTCCGCGAATTTTTAGATGAGTTTCCTGCAGACCTTCCTGGTATGCCACCAGATAGAGATATTGACTTCTTCATCGATCTTGAACCGGGTACTCGCCCCATTTCTATACCCCCTTATAGAATGGCTCCCGCAGAGTTAAGAGAGTTAAAGGCCCAACTTCAAGAGTTGTTGAGCAAAGGCTTCATTAGACCAAGTGCATCTCCTTGGGGTGCTCCGGTGCTATTTGTGAAGAAAAAGGATGGGAGTTTCTCCGGATGGCATAGACTACCGGCAGTTGAACAGGTAACTATTAAGAACAAATATCCCATTCCTCGCCATTGATGACTTGTTCGATCAGTTACAAGGTGCTTGTGTCTTCTCTAAGATTTGACTTGAGATCCGGTTATCATCAATTGAAAATACGGGCAACGGATGTGCCAAAGAACTGCTTTTCGAACCAGGTATGGCATTACGAATTTGTAGTGATGTCTTTTGGTCTTACGAATCCCCTGCTGCTTTCATGAGCTTGATGAACGGGATTTTTTAAGCCATATCTGGATCTCTTTGTGATCGTATTTATTGATGATATACTGATATACTCAAAGAGCAAGAAAGAAAATGAGGAGCCTTTGAGAATGGTATTGGAAATGTTGAGGGAGAAGAAGCTTTATGCAAATTCTCCAAGTGTGAGTTTTGGCTAGATTCGTGTCCTTCTTGGGTCACGTGGTGGTCTAAGGATGGAGTGATGGTGGATCCTTCTAAGGTTGAGACAGTGAAGAATTGGGTAGACCTACTAATGTGTCAGAAATAAGGAGCTTTGTTGGTTTAGCTAGCTATTACCGTCGATTGTCAAGGGATTCTCTTCCATTGCTTCCCAATTGACGAACTTGACTAAGCAGAATGTTCCTTTTGTATGGTCGGACGAGTGTGAAGAAAGCTTTCAGAAGCTCAAGACTTGTTGAC
>JAKWJD010000687.1:0-18646 GCA_027705065.1 Solanum peruvianum
GGTCATAGTCAGAATCTGAACCTCTCTAGCCAATGGGCGTCTAGAAAATTGCAAGTGAGCTTAGACTCCCATGATCCCTGCCTTCTACTTAATGCGTCTGCCACACATCCTTTCCCGGTGATACACAAATAGTGATGTCGTAGTCCTTCAGTAGTTCCATCCATCTCCTCTGTCTCAAGTTCAAATCTTTTTGAGTAAAGACATACTGTAGGCTACGATGATCCGTGTATACTTCACACTAACCCCATTAAGATAGTGTCTCCATTGCTTTAATGCAACACTACGCAGCCAACTCCAAATCATGGGTCGGATAGCTACGTTCATGAACCTTAATTGCCTTGAAGCATAAGCAATTACATTTCTCTTGCATTGACTGCACCAAAACCCGAATAGGATGCATCACAATAAACAATGAAATTCTTACCTTCCACGGGCAAGGTGAGAATTGGTGCAGTAGTCAACAAAGTCTTGAGCTTCTGAAAGCTTTCCTCACATTCGTCCGACCATACAAATGGAACATTCTGCTTAGTAAAGTTCGTCAATTGGAAGCAACGGAAGAGAATCCCTTGACAAATCGACGGTAATAGCTAGCTACTAAACCAATGAAGCTCCTATTTCTGACACATTAGTGGGTCTTACCCAGTTCTTCACTGTCTCAATCTTAGAAGGATCTACAATCACTCCATCCTTAGAAACTACATGCCCCAAGAAGGACACTGCATCTAGCCAAAAACTCACACTTAGAGAACTAGGCATAAAGCTTTTTCTCCTCAACATTTCCAATACAATTCTCAAATGCTCCTCATGTTCCTTCTTACTTTTAGAGTATATCAGTATATCATCAATCAATACGATCACAAAGAGATCCAGATATGGCTTTAAAAATCCCATTCATCAAGCTCATGAACGCAGCAGGGGCATTCGTAAGACCAAAAGACATCACTACAAATTCGTAATGCCCATACCGGTTAGAAAGGCAGTCTTTGGCACATCCGTTGCCCGTATTTTCAATTGATGATAACGGATCTCAAGTCAATCTTAGAGAAGACACAAGCACCTTGTAACTGATCGAAAAAGGTCATCAATGCGAGGAAGAGGATACTTGTTCTTAATAGTTACCTTATTCAGTTGTCTATAGTCTATGCACATCCGAAAACTCCATCTTTCTTCTTCACAAATAACACCGGAGCACCCAAGGAGATGCACTTGGTCTAATGAAGCCTTTGCTCAACAACTCTTGAAGTTGGGCCTTTAACTCTCTTAACTCCGCGGGAGCCATTCTATAAGGGGGTATAGAAATGGGGCGAGTGCTCGGTTCTAGATCAATGCAGAAGTCAATATCCCTATCCGGTGGCATACCAGGAAGATCTGCAGGGAACACATCCAAAAACTCACGGACTACCAAAACCGACTCAATAGGAGGTACTTGGGTAGTGTCATCCCTGAGATGTGCCAAGAAACCTAAACAACCCTTACTAACCATTCTCTTAGCACGAAGAAAGGACATGATACGCACAGGAGTGAAAGTGTAGTCTCCCTCCCACACTAACGGATCTGTCCCAGGCTTGGCTAACGTCACAGTTTTAGCATTACAATCCAAGATCGCAAAATTCGGGAGGAAAGCCAAGTCATACCCAGAATTACATCAAAGTCAACCATTTCTAAGATGACAAGTCTACATAAGTATTGCTCCCCACAAAATTCACCAAACAAGACCTATATACTTTTTTCAACTATCACAGACTCACCCACCCGGAGTAGAAAACACGAATAGACATGTCAAGTAATTCACAATGTAAATTTAGACCATTAGCAAATGAAGAAGATACATAAGAAAATGTGGATCCAAGATCAAACATACAGAAGCCATGCAATCACAAACCGAAAGATTACCGGTGATGACAGCATCGGATGTCTCGCTTCAGATCTCCCAGGGAAAGCATAACAATGGGCCCTATCACTGTCTGTCCGTTGCCCCACCATGTGTGAGTAGTGGCTCCAGTTTGCCCATCACCCCGGCCGTTTGGTGACCACCATTACCTCGACTACCGCGTCCTCCAGAATGACGGCCTCTTCCATAACCACCTCTACCTCTAACCATTGGAGGTCTGTAACTCTGTTTGGACAATACCTCTTAATATGTCCAGTCTCCCCACATCCATAACACTTTCTAGAGTCAAGCATAGGTCCTCAGAGAAGTGTTGTTGGCCGGTCTGAGGTGGACCCCCAACTACAGTTTGTAGTGAAGACTGAATTGGTCGGACTGAGTAACCTCCGGAACCCTGTCCTCTAGAGTAAGAACCATTAAACTCACCTCCTTTCGAAACCTTTTTGATGTCGACGCCATGGTGAAGTCATCTGGCTTTACTCCTTCCACCTCTATCACGAAGTCTACCACCTCTTGAAAGGATTTTGCCGTAGCCGCTACCAGTAAGGCTGTGAAATCCGCAATTCTGACCTCAACCCCTTCACAAAACGGCGAATCCGCTCTTGTGGACTGAAACAAAGCTGGGTGGTGTATCTGGATAGTGCAAGAAACCTAGCCTCATAAGCAGTAACCGACATCCTACCTTGCTCTAGGCTGAAGAACTCATCTCTTTCTATCCCTCAAAGTCTGGGGAATAAACTTTTCCATAAACAAGTAGAGAATGATACCCAAGTCATAGGTGGTGCCTCTGTTGGACACTCACATGTGACCGCCACCACATTTTGGCATGCCCTTGAAACTGATAAGTCACGAACTCAACACCAAACCGTTCTACTATATCCATCTTGTGTAGTAGTAGCTCATGACAGTCAACCAGAAAATCGTAGGCATCCTCCGATTCAACACCCTTGAAGACTGGAGGTTTCAATTTCAAGAACTTACTGAAAAGTTCATGCTGATCATTTGTCATTATAGGCCCTGTAGTCAGACGAGGAAGCGTGCCTATTTCCAATGAGGCATCCATACGGGGAGCATAGTGGCTGCATGTTGTTGTACCTCTGAAACCGGAGGTGTTGGTGTAGAAAACACTGGAGGTGCCTGACCCTGATCAGATAACCCGCTAAGATAAGCAAGAACCTGATTGATCATCTCTGGGGTAGGTTGGGGTGGGTGGCAATTCCTCATTTTGCACTTGTTCATTCTCCCCTTCCTCACCCTCTCTTACTACTTCCTCAGTGGGTGGAGGAGTCACCGCCCTAGTACCAGATGGGCTAGGTGCTTGTTCCTCCCTCTAGAGGACGTCCTCCCACGACCTCTTCCACGGCCTCTTGCCACTACTCCTCTTCGAGCTACAGACCCAGTGGCTGGCTCAGACGTTTCTTGTCTTGCCGGTGTTGGTGTTGGTGCATTCCTTGCTCTAGTTCTAACCATCTGCGAAATAGAGTGAAGATGGTCAGATACCAATTTGTATCACCTAGATACCAATTGGATCCAAGTAATAGCACGAAAGAAAGAAAGAAAGAATGGAATTTTCCTAAAGTCTTATAGCCTCTCAAAGAAAAGTAAGGCGTCCCCCTACCGTTCCTTAAGACTCTACTAGACTCGTTCTTGTGTGATGAGACCAACGAACCTAATGCTTTGATACCAAGTTTGTCACGACCCAAAACCGAGCCGCGACTGGCGCCCACACTTACCCTCCTATGTGAGCTAACCAACCAATCTAAACCCTAACATTTCAATGTAATATCAACAGAAAGTAATGCGGAAGACTTAAACTCATTAATAAAAACCAATTCAATAACTTCTAAAATTCAACATCTATTATTCCCAAAAATCAAGAAGTCATCACCACAAGAACATCTAATATCAAATTACTAAACTAAGAGTATTCTAAGAAGCTAAGACAAGTAAAAGCTAGTCCATGCCAGAACTTCAAGGCATCAAGACATGAGGAAGAAGATCCAGTCCAAGCTAGTAGCATTAGCTCACCCTGAAGATCCGGTGTGACGAAGACTGGCTAGAATTGCGGTTCAGTTGAAGACGATGGCACGTTTGCTACACTCCACAAATAACAAAGAAGAAAACATAAAAGTAGGGGGTCAGTACAAACACAAGTACTGAGTAGGTATCATCGGCCAACTCAAAATAGAAAACAGTATATATCAAGTAATATCGTAAATCAACTACAATACTCAACATGTAGCAACAACAAGTACCATAATCATGAATAAGTACTGCCAAGTTCACACATGAGGACTTAAGCCTCAATACCATACTCATTTGGGAATTACGTTCATTAGATTGAGTATATTAACATATTTCAAGATTCATTATCTTTATTCCCCTCGTGTCGGTACGTGACACTCCGCTCCATATACTATCCTGGTGTCGGAACGTGACACTCCGATCCTCATATACTATCCTGGTACCGGAACATGGCACCCGATCCATATACTATCCTGGTGTCGGAACGTGACACTCCGATCCTCATATACTATCCTGGTACCGAAACGTGGCACCCGATCCATATACTATCCCGTGTCGGAACGTCACTCCGATCCTCATTACTATCCTGGTACCGGAACGTGGCACCCGATCCATATACTATCCTGGTGTCGGAACGTGACACTCCGATCCTCATATACTATCCTGGTACTGGAACGTGGCACCCGATCCATATACTATCCTGGTGTCGGAAAGTGACACCCGATCCCCTAATCACACTACTTTCGTTCATCAAGCCTTCTTTTATACCAAGGCATCATCATTAACAAAGTAGATTAGGGTTTCTTTTCAAGATTTAGGATTCAATAGCTTCATCATGCTTATTTTATCACAATTATATAATCACATTCATGCAAGCATACAATTAAGCATATAGAAGGGTTTACAATACTACCAATACATATCATTCGCTATTAAGAGTTTACTACGAATAGCATGGAAACCATAACCTACCTCCACCGAAAATTCGTGATCAAGCAAGCAATTTCCTAACCTTTGTTTCTCTCTTCCTCGTTCGACTCTCTCTCTCTCTTTGTTCTTTCTATTTTTTTTATTCAAACCCTCTTTCTTTTACCCTAATTAGCATATAATTAAGTATAAAAGATGGCAATAATAACCCACTAATTAACTCAAGGTTACCTCTTTTAACCCCCAAGTAATTAGATTTATTAACATTAACCCACTAACTTTATAATTAAAGCAGGAATAGTCAAAAAAGTCCCTTAAAACATTTAAAGAAATCCGACCCAGCCTAGGATTACGCAGTCTGTGACGGCCCGTCGTGCCTGCGATGGTCCGTCCTTCTGCTCCGTCACAGAGTTCAGTGACTCAATTCTATTAAAGGGTCTGTGACGGTCCGTCGTGCCCACGACGGTCCGTCCTGCCATGTCGTCACGAAGTTCAGAGAGTCGATTTCAGTACCCAATTTCAGAATTTCTAAGTGTTTTGAAACGAGACCCTGCGACGGTCCGTCGTGCCCATGACGGTCCGTCGTGGGGTCCGTCGTCTCAACCAGTTTTCCAGAAATAAAATTTGCTGCTCAAAACGACTAAATAGGTCGTTACATGCAAAGATCGCCTTATTGAAAATTCTAGTATTGAAATGTGCATCCAAGGTATGAATTGGGGTCTTCACTACATTTTTCAAGGATTAAATCCCAATACATTTGAAGAGTTAGCAACTCGTGCACATGACATGGAATTAAGCATGACTTTAAGAGAAGATCAACAATCTCTTGTCTATGGACCTCATGAAGATAAATATATAGAAGAACTCCAAAATTAGGGGCAAGTATGCATCCGAAGATGACTTTTGTAGAGTCAATGTATATCTAGACGCTCCTTAACGCATGATCTTAAACTGCAAGTTACAATGCTCCTTGAAACACGAGCTTAAACTGTATATCACTTAAGTCTTCAAGTTGAGATGCTCCTTGAAAAACGAGCTTAAACCGTATGTCACTTAAATTTTTAAGTTTCATTTAAATCTTCAAGTTGAAATGCTCCTTGAAACATGAGCTCAAACTGTATGTCACTTAAATCTTAAAGTTTGACTTAAATCTTCTAGTTGAAATGCTCCTTGAAACACGAGCTTAAACTGTATATCACTTAAATCTTCAAGTTGAAATGCGCCTTGAAACACGAGCTTAACCTGTATGTCTCTTAAATCTTAAAGTTTGACTTAAATCTTCAAGTTTAAATACTCCTTGAAATACAACTTTAAGTTGTATCTCACTTAAATCTTCGAGTTAGAGTTAAATTTTGAAGTTGAAGTGCTCATTGAAACATGAGCTTCGAATATATGTCACTTAAATCTCAAGTTTGAGTAAAATCTTCAAGCTGAAATGCTCCTTGAAATACGAGCTTAAACGGTATGTTTCTTAAATCTTCAAGTTTGAGTTGAATCATCGAGTTAAAACGCTCCTTGAGATACGAGTCTAAACTGTATATCGTCAAGCTCTTTAATTTTGACCTAAATCTTTGAGTTAAAATGCTCCTTAAGGTACGAGCCTAAACTACATGTCACTCCTGGCCAGCAAGAGTATAAACTGAGCATGGCATAACCATTAAAAAACTCTCAATCCTCCAAAACTACATTGTGACTTGATCTTGTTCACATAGGTACGTAGGCTCTTAGAACCATATTCTAAGTTCAGTAGCATGAATGTCAAAAAAACACATGTTCCCACTTAGATGTCACATGATTATTAATGATATAAGTATTTTAGTTTATCTTTTGTCTCATCAAACGTTAGACTTGTACGAAGTATTGATTGGTCAATAGATGGGGGCAAACCCTTGTAAAGTATGAGTTTCTTTAACAACATGCTTGAAGTTTCTTTAAAATTGACGTTATTTTAAATCATCTAAGTATACAAGTTGAAGTCTTAAAATCTTTAAAGTAGTTTTTTGATTCTTTAAGTCTGAAATTAAAGTCTTTGAATTCTTTCTACAAGATGAAGCCTTATAATTCTTTTCTGGAAGTTGAAGTCTTCAGATTCTTCAAGTCTAAAAGTTGAAGTCTTCAAATTCTTTAAGTCTGTAAGTCTTCAAATCCTTCAAGTATCGTGATTTGAAATATGTAAATTTACGAGTTGGAGTCCAAAAACAAATCTCTTAAGTCTCTAGGTTGAAGTCTTTAAACTCTTCAAGTATGCAAGTTGAAGTCTTCAAATTCTCTAAGTTGAAGTCTTCAAATTCTTCAAGTATTCAAGTCAAAGTCTTCAATTTTTTCAAGTTTACAAGCTGAAGTCTCTAAATTATTTAAGTCTGTAAGTTGAAGTCTTCAAGTTGTTTAAGTGTGCGATTTGAAATCTTAAAGTCTGCAAGTTGAGGTCTTCAAATTTTTCGACAAGTTAATGTCTTTGAATCCTTTAAGTCCGCAAGTTGAAATCTTCAAATTATTCAAGTTTGAAGGTTGAAGTGTTCAAGTCTTGACACCTTTAGATTGCCCTTCTTAAGGGCGGGATTTAAATCTATCCGCTTTCGCCTTAAGAACACCATAAAGTTACCTTTCTTAAGGCGGGGATTTTCATCTATCCGCTTTCGCCTTATGTATACCATAAAATTGCCTTTCTTAAGGCATGGATTTACATCTATACGTTTTTGCCTTAAGAACACCATGAAGTTACCTTTCATAAGGTGGGGATTTACATCTTTCCGCTTTTGCCTTAAGAACACCATGAAGTTACCTTTCTTAAGGCGAGGATTTACATCTATCCGCTTTCGCCTTAAAAACAACATGAAGTTACCTTTATTAAGGAGGGGATTAACATATATCCTCCTTCGCCTTAAGAGCACTATGAAGTTACCCTTCTTAAGGCGGGGATTTACATCTATCCTTTTTCTCCTTAAAAACACCATGAAGTTACCTTTCTTAAGGCGGGGATTTACATCTATCTGCCTTCGCCTTAAGAAACACCGTGAAGTTACTATTCTTAAGGCGAGGATTTACATCTATCCACTTTCACCATAAGAACGCCGTGAAGTTACCCCTCTTAAGAAGGGGATTTACATCTATCCGATTTCATCTTAAGAACACCATGAAATTACCCTTCTTAAGGCGGGGATTTACATCTGTCCGCTTTCGCCTTAAGAATACCATAAAGTTACCTTTCTTAAGGCAGAGATTTACATTTATCCGCTTTCGCCTTAAGAATACCATAAAGTTACCTTTCTTAAGGCAGTGATTTACATCTATGCGTGATACGCTCAAACTTACTTCTCAAATGAGAAGTAAAGCGGTTGCGTCAAGTAAATAACCCAACTAGTGAGGTTGGGATCGTTCCCACGAGGAAAATAGTCTAGACTTAACTTCAACTTGTTATTACTATTGTTCGGTTGACGACTTCCTTAGAAAATAAAAACATAAAAAGGGGGGTGTGTATTTCCTAATGAGTAAAAATAACTAACGAACTTGAAAAAGACACTTAACAACTTTTAATTTTGGGTTTTAATCAATTAATCAAAGTAACTAGGGTTTACGTGTTCCCCACAGGTTCATAACTTGATAATTCTAACTATAACAATTCTTTCCTAGTATCTTGCATGCAAAGTGATAAGTTATGTATTTCTAAATCCTTGGTCCGGCATCTAGAAAATCTCACTCCGCACCTTGGTCCGGCTACGTGTGTTGCTTTCCTAACCCTTATCTTTACCTCATATTAAGCATCATTTTTGATATTTGACTAAGTTATTACCTCGTACCAATTAATACTAGCCTATTAGATAGTATACACTAAATCTATGTTAATAATTCTTTTCCTATTGTCTACCTCCTTGGCCGGCAAGTAGCATTAAGGCGAGTTCTAACGTTGATCATCCGTTAAAAAGACTTCTAAGCGAAAGAATTATTAATACATGCAAGACACTATTCTAGAATGTTATTTTAGCTAGGGTTTATCTCAATTTGCCTATGGTTCCCACAACCCTAGTTATGGAGTTTAGTTACTCATAGCCATAAACACAATATTCAAATATATTAAAAAGAATTCATGCACTTACTTCAATGAGAAAGAATAAAGTCTGAAAATTTGCTTGATTAATCACCAAAAATCACTTGTAAGAATCTCCAAAAAATCAAACACTAATACAAAAAGTCTAATAATATGATGTCTAATCTAGCAGAGTCTAACCTCAAAAACGAGGTTTTTCGAACTATTTATAAAAAATAAAAACCTAATTAAACAAGGATTCTAATACTGAAAATCTACCAAAATGCGGCTGGGTCGACGGACCTCGCGACGGACCGTCGTGGTCGCGACGGACCGTCATGGACTCCGTCGTCCATACTTAGCAATTTCTTCTGCTGCTTCTTATTCCCTCAAGTCAAGTATGACGGACCGTCATAGGCACGACGGTCCGTCGAGGGTCTTCGTTTCAAAATACTTCAACTCTTGGAATCTGGGTACTGGGATCACTTCTCTGATCTTCACGACGAACCTGCAGGACGGACCGTCATACCCATGACGGACCGTCACAAGCTTTGTAATCCCACACTTGGTCAGACTTCCCCATCTTCCTTCAGCAGCTGCACTACGCTGCCACCTACGGACCGTCACAGGCACGACGGACCGTCATAAGCTCCGTAGGTGGTCTCTTCTACATTTTTTCTCTCAAAATCTCCGCATTCAGCTCTGGACAGATTTCCTGCAAAACAAAGAGAAACTTATATCAAAATTTGCACAAAAAGGCTTTCAGACACACTAAACTTAAGGAAAAAGTATTAATTATACCGTGACACCACGGTATATCAATGCGCTTCCACCTTAAGTTCGTTGTTTGTCCTCAAGTGACGCACTATGACTCACTACACAATCTTTGTACAATAGTATTCATGTTTTATCCTTTGCAATCATTTGTCTATCAATCCCGATTAATCTCATCAAATTTATGCATGCTATCACTATTAGGCTTGAATTTTGTGGGATTCGAACATGACACAGACTCACCATGCACTAACACCTATCCTCTTCAATTTCTCACCGAGGTGCTAACAATTCCGGTATTGCAACTTGTGTCCTCACTTCAAAACAAAGTCCTCATTTTTCACACAATTATTTCAGTTTGAGTATAAGGATTACTTTTCAACACTCGCTCTCAGAACAAAGTCACACTCATTCATACCTGTTGCCATAAGCTTGCCCTTATTTTCACTGCCTTAAGTTCGCTATACAACCCTTAGTATCACGATAGGACTTACTTAGCTTGTAACATAGGCTCAGAGTCAGGTAGGGTATATTTAGGTATACTTTAGTGACTTTTTTCCCTCCTTGACATATAGGCTAAACCTTCCACTTTCTATCACTTTATCTCGCCCAGTTTCTCCCATTCTTTCATCTTGCTATTTTCCCTTCTTTCTTCATTTGTGTAAGTGACTCTTTTCCCTTTTTTTTACTTCTCTTTCAACGAGTTCTTGAGTCACTTTACTTTTGTTCTTTCTCTCTCTTTGTTCTTTCAACCCCACTTTCCAGAGCATTCCTCAAAACAACCACCCTCAACTCATGGCTTTGCCATGAGTCAAGGTACAAAATACCCAAAGTCAGGTTAGGGCCATAACGAAGGTTGTCTATGCATTAGCCACCCTCAACTTATGCTTTTGGCATAAGCTGAGGTGCACATGTCCAAGGAGGGACCAGGGCCAACATATTGTTCCCAGAAAAGATCAGTTGGGGTGAAAAAGAAAGGTCTAATTTTAAGCTCAAATTATTTGGATCAAAGAAGGATAACTTTCATTTGGTTTATTTTATTTAGGCTAGAAATGGGCTATTTTGAATAAGGGCCTATGATCCTTTCGTAATTGTCTGTTACAGCTTACTTTTAGCAGGACTAACCAGGCAAGTTCTAGCTCAATACCAATAGTGGACTATTCAAATTTCCTAACACTCACTTGACATCTCATCACTATACCAGATTATCAGACACCTAGTTCGACTTGAAGATTTAGGGTAATGCAATGGTGTAACTCTATTTCATGTTTAGAGCCACACAATTATCAGTTACTACGCCTAGTCATGCAACATTTTCTAGTTTTATCAGGATATCATTTTAGCCATCATGCTTCAGAGTTAAACTATGTACAAAACATGTAACGTGCCGGTTCAACAGAAAAAGTAATTAGTCTTTTGGGGAAAAAGAACACAGGCAAGAAAACCCCAAAAGAGGATAGTGAGTTTGGCTACTCAGACTTCACCCTACCACTCACTTTCCATTTACCCCACCCCCAACAAAAAAGCATGCAATTGTCCCCAATGCATAAAAAATCTAAATATTAGAGTGGTAGGTAAAGCAAACTTGTGGCGCATAGCGCCGTCGATCAGCAAGCTGGTGGGTCCGGTTTCCTGGAACCCACGTCCTCTGCAATCTGGACACCCTCAGTGGTGTCCTCAGCAGCAACCGCACCATCAGTAGTGCCTCCTACTATCTCTACAGTGCGGGAGCTAGACGCCCCAGCCGCTATCTGCGATGCTCCGATTTGGTGTGCCTCTACCTCAGCAAGTGAGGCTCTCCTCACAGCCTCCATCTCTCGGCGCTCCTTCTTCCTTGCTTGCGCCTCATCCTCTGCTCAACCCCTATGCCTCTTGGCACTCTCTGGAGGGGGAGGTGGTGGAATTTCAGAATTAGTAAACAGGGCCGCCAATACTGTGTCCTCAGCAGGCTCGACAGAAGGGGCCTCAGAATTCGGCACCCTCACCGCTAGTATCGTGGCGATGTCTGCACGAAGACTGTCGACTGCAGCCTGAAGAGTCGACACATCTACCGGAGGGGCTGGTCGAGCTAACACTCTCAACTCAAAGGCATCTAGGCGCTGGTTAACCTCAGCAATCTTCTTCCGCTCATCTTCCTCTCTATACGCGCTTCAGACTCAGTAATAGACTTCTGTATCCACGGCTGGATATGATGCAGAAGTGGCCATTTGCGCCTCCAGTTTTGGACCCTAGCAAGCGGGGCCAGTAACGGTAGAGGGGCTGTGTGAGAGGAGCTCGGGGCTGTGCTACTACCCGGGATAGACTCGACCAGGGTAGTGTCATGGATGCCTGTGTAGCTGTGCGGGCCTGGGCAACCGTATCCACAAGATCATCAGCAAGAGGGGGCAAGCTCTGGACGGGGCCCTCTGCGTGGAGCCAACTCATTGGCCTCGTCTCTGATGAGGCCGACGTCAATGGTGCCCTGCTGGGTCTTCAACTGATCTATGTGCCATATGGGCACACCTGCGGATCTGCAAAGGGCAAAGATCATACACGGGAAGGGGTAGGTAGTAGTGACCTTGAATGCCCTCTCGTGCATGACTGCCTAGAGAAGCCATGCGAAGTCCACCCGTCACCTCGAATTCGGTCTCCGCTCATCACCATGCCTACATGCAACACTACTCACTCCCAGTGACAATGTTATCAGCAGCTTGGGGGAAGGGAGTGACGGACGAGCAGCCACAAGAACTTTGCGACGAACGTGAGGTTGTCCTTCTTGATGGCCCCTTCGGATCAGTGACCCAATCGGCACCCTCTCCGTCGATTGATAGGTGCAGGGCCATCCACCTCTTGGTGGTCTCTCGCAGTGCCTGCTCGCGCAAGAACTGGCCATCCTTCACTATCTGCCAGCGGTAGTCAAACTCGGCAGTGTGGGGAGTCCGCGTAGCATCTGCACTCTCGCCGTATAGGAAACGGCGGATAGCTGGCAGGGAAATGTCAACCTGCACACCCCGAACTCGAACCTACTCCAGTGGGGCCTGTTTAGCGGGAGCATCCCGCCTATCGATCTGTGATCGGAGAGTCGCTACGTAGGATGCGTAGAACTCTCAGATCATTTCCTCGCTGTATCGTCCCAACGGACGGGCTGTCCACTCTAAGCGATGCCTGGTGAAAAGGTTGTGGATCTCCGGCATCGATGGGAGACTCCCTGTAACTACCCGCCGCTCCAAGGTGAGTGTCCGAGTCATTACTCCTTTATTTGTCAGGAACTTGGCGTCGGAGTAAACTTACCCTTCGACACACCACCGGTTTGGCTGGTCAGAGGCTGGGGTGGGGACCTGGGCTGGTGCACCGGATGTAGAGTCTGAACTGTCAGCCTCATCAGACGAGGCCGACGCCGCAGCAGTGGCGGGTGCGGGAACCTCAGCAGAGACTGAAGCCTCCTCGTACCATGATACTCCTAAGGAGCCAGACGCTCCTTCCTCATTTGTGGCTGACCCAGAGGGTGTGCCGGTCAGTGTGCGCTCCTCATCAGACTGGGAGGCAGTGACTACGCCGAACGCCACCGTCTTGGGTGTGGCTCTGGGAGCACGAGCAGCACGGGAAGGTGCGGAAGTGCCTGGGGGCACATATTCAGGGTCCCGCTCATCATCAGAGCCGATGATCAAGCGTGCAGATGGGGCAAAAGACTTTGATCGCCCGCGTGCGTGGGTTCGGTCTTGCTTGGGTGCCATAGTGGATAGTACCCGCACAGGATCACTATTAGTACGAGTAGTGGCAAACAAGACAAGCGAAACCATACGATATAAGACAGTGAAAATAATATGTAAATGCTGTATAAACAGTGACACACGACGGGCCAGGTGACGGCTCGTCGTGACTATGACGGACCGTCGTGAGGTCCGTCTGGTGCACTTGGACTCTGTATAAAGAGAGAACCCTGAAAGAAGGTCTCTGACTAGCATGACGGTGTGTGAGGGACGGGCCGTCACAGGTACGACGGTCCGTTGTAGATGTCCGTCGTAGGACACTTGGGAAAAAAATGGAGACCCTTAGGAGTGGGGTCTCAGACCGGTATGACGGTCATGCAGGACGGACCGTCGTGGGTACGACGGTCCGTCACAAGTGTCCGTTGAAGGACACTTGGAAAAAAATGGAGACCCTTAGGAGAGGGGTCTCTGACCGGTATGACGGTCATGCAGGCAGGACGGACCGTCGTTGGTACGACGGTCCGTCACAAGTGTCCGTTGAAGGACACTTGGAAAAAAAATGGAGACCCCTAGGAGAGGGGTATTTGACCGGTATGACGGTCATGCAGGACGGACCGTCGTGGGTACGACGCTCCGTCACAAGTGTCAAGGGCACTTGGAAAAAAAATGGAGACCCTTAGGAGAGGGGTCTCTGACCGGTATGACGGTCATGCAGGACGGACCGTCGTGGGTACTACGGTCCATCACAAGTGTCCGTTGAAGGACACTTGGGAAAAAAATGGAGACCCTTAGGAGAGGGGTCTCTGACCGGTATGACGGTCATGTAGGACGGATCGTCGTGGGTACGACGGTCCGTCACAAGTGTCCGTTGAAGGACACTTGGAAAAAAATGGGAGACCCCTGGAAACAGGGTCTCTGTCTAGCAAGACGGTTAATGCAGGATGGACCGTCGTGAGGACGACGATCCGTCACATGTGTCCAGTAGGACAGGGGTGCTAGGGCTTGTGCAACGGACCCTACGACGATCCGTCGTAGCTACGACGATCCATCATCGGGGTCTCGTTCTGAATGACAGAGTCAGAACTGTAGGTACCCAAAGCAACCCCGATGAACTCACATGGTCTTGTAGTGTTGTGGACCTATATGTGTCTATCCCAACTACCTAGGAAACTAGTAATGCAAAATCACCTATGTCTAGGGTTGTTAACATGGCAAATTCGAACATTTTTAGCCTAGGTTTAGACATAATCATATAAAGGAAAGAAAATACGACTAAGAACTAAGCTAATACTAACTAATAAACAAAAATACAAGATAAATGAGTATAAATTTAGAGACAAATATCTTGGAAATGTAGAAAAAGCAAATGGACAATGACTCAGTTGGAAGGGTAGACACCTACAGCAGCAGCTCCGACGAGTAGATGATAGTTTGAAGGCTTTGGAGAATTGTGGGGGTAATGATCAGTGAGGGGGAAATGTGGAAGTTGAAAAGAGAGGGGAGATGAGAGGAATAAGGAATTAATGGTGTGAAAATGAGGGGTTGGGGGGGTTTAAACGGTCAGATTTTGAAAAGGGTCCAGCCGGGTCGGGTCGGGTATAATTCATTAATCACCCGATGGTTCCCCGACGACGGTCCATCACAGTTGTGACGACCCGTCGTAGGTTTTGTCGTGCGTGACCTAATTTCAACGTAGCAGAAAAACATACCTGGACAACGGATGCATACGACAGTCCGTCGTATGCGCAACGGTCCGTCGATGTATCCGTCAGTGGCTGCTGCGGAGTAGTTTTCTGCAGAATTTCCTGGTGATGTGCCTGCAAATTTAATACCCATTAATAGAAAATGCTACCATTATTAAAAGATGATAAGTATTGGGTTGCCTCCCAACAAGCGCCTGATTTAATGTCGCGGCACGACTGTGGCCACTTGATTATGCCTCGATCACTTCATTCGCCGATTCAGCATGCTCGAGATAGATTTTTTATGCGCTGTCCAATTCACCTTGAACCGCACACCCCCTTAGTTTCCAACTCACACTGTTCCATGAGGGAATAGTTTGGTAACCGTGTAAGGACCAGTCCATTTGGACTTGAGTTTGCCTGGAAACAGCGCAATATGGAATTGAATAACAGTACCAAAATCCCCGACCATAACTCTCGTTTTTCAATTTATTTGTCATGATACTTCTTCATCTTTTCTTTGTATAGGGCTGAGCTTTCATAGGCTTTCAAGAGAAATTCATCAAGTTCATTCAACCCATTTAACCATTGCTCTGCAGCTTCGCTCCAATCCATTTTTAACTTCTTCATAGCCCACATGGCTTTATGCTCTAACTCAACCGGAAGATGACAAGCTTTCCCATATACAAGTTTGTATGGAACATACCTATGGGAGTCTATATGCTGTCCGGTAGGCCAAAGAGCATCATCAAGCCTCCTTGAGCAATCCGTTCTACTAGCATTCACTGTTTTTGACAATCTCTGTTTGATCTCCCGATTCGATACTTTAACTTGCCCACTAGTTTGAGGGTGGTAAGGAGTGGCCACATTATGGCGAACCCCGTATTTCTTCAATAACCCCTTGAACAATCTGTTGCAGAAATGGGAGCCCCCATCACTAATAATGGCCATTGGGGTGCCAAAACAGGAGAATATATTCTTTTTCAAGAATGCAGTGACACTCTTCCCTTCATTGTTTGCGAGGGCTATGGCTTCGACCCATTTAGATACATAATCAACTGCTACTAGAATGTACTTCGTCCCATGAGAACTCACGAAAGGGCCCATAAAGTCAATACCCCAAACATCAAATAACTCAATCACAAGAATGGGGTTTAGAGGGAGCTCTTGCTTTCTTGAAAATACCACCATCTTGTTGACATTTGTCACATGCTTTAGCAAACCCATGAGCATCTTGATGAAGAGTTGACCAATAGTAACCACATTGCAATATCTTGTGAGCGGTTCGGATAACCACTGTGATGTCCGCCAATAGGTGAAGAATGGCATGCCTCCAACACACTCAACATTCACATTCTGGCACACACGCCGAATAAGCCCGTCGGCACAACTCCTATACAAGTATGGTTCATCCCAAAAGAACTTTTTACATCGTACATGAACTTTTTGCTTTGATGAAAGGACAAGTCTGATTGAACAATATCACTAGCCAGATAGTTCGCAAAATCTGCGAACCATGGAATCAAGTCTTGTGAAGCAGCCAATACATGTTCATCGGGGAAAGTATCATCAATGTCAGTCTTATCCCCTAACTCTCTCATAGCTTCATCCTCTAGACGAGACAAATGATCAGCAACTTGATTTTCAGTCCCTTTTTTTAATCCAGCACTTCAAAGTCAAATTCTTGCAGCAGTAATACCCAACGAATCAGCCTAGGTTTCACATCCTTCTTCGCCATCAAATATCTCAATGCTGAATGGTCAATATGCACTATAACTCTAGTACCTAGCAAATAGGAGCGAAATTTCTGAAAAGTAAAGACTACTGCAAGGAGTTCTTGCTCAGTCTCTGTGTAGTTCTTCTGGGCTTCATTTAGGGCTTTACTAGCATAGTAAATTGGGTGAAGGATTTTGTTTCTTTTCTGTCCCAATACTACACCAAGATCCACCCCACTAGCATCGCACATTACCTCAAATGGACTGTTCCAATCCGGAGAAATAATGATAGGCGCATACACTAACTTTTCTTTTAGCTCACCGAATGCTTTATGACAGAATTCATCAAAACAAAATTTACATTCTTTCTCCAGCAATTTGCAAATTGGGTGTGCAATCTTTGAAAAGACTTGATGAATCTCCGGTAAAAACTGGCATGCCCAAGAAAGCTTCTCACACCTTTCACAGAGATCGGCGGGGGAAGTCTCTCTATTACCTCGACTTTAGCTCGATCAACCTCTATGCCCTTTTCTGAATGCGATGACCCAACACAATACCCTCTTTCACCATGAAATGACACTTTTCCCAGTTTAGTACCAAATTGCAGTCTTCACATCTCTTAAGAACCTCAGATAAATTTGTCAACACCGCTCGAATGAATCACCAACCACAGAAAAATCATCCATAAAAACTTCTATAGTATCCTCCACCATATCAGAAAATATTGACATCATACATCTCTGAAAGGTGCGGGTGCATTGCACAACCAAACGGCATTCTTCTGAACGCAAAAGTCCCATATGGACAAGTGAAAGTGGTTTTCTCTTGATCTTCTGGCGCAATAGAAATCTGATTATACCCCGAATACCCATCAAGAAACAATACCACCCTTTTCCGGCAAGTCTATCCAACATCTGATCCATGAAGGGCATAGGAAAATGGTCATTTTCAGTCCATGAGTTCAGTTTATGGTAATCCATACACACCCTCCATCCCGTAACCGGTCTCATTGGAAGAAGTTCATTCTTTTCGTTGGGGACCACAGTCATTCCCCCTTTCTTAGGTACACACTGAACCGGGCATACCCAACTACTATCGGCGATTGGATAGATTACTCCGGCATCCAACCACTTGAATGATTTCCTTCTTCACAACCTCTTGCATAGGAGGATTCAAGCGTCTCTGGTTCTCAATACTAGGCTTATGATCAGGCATGAGTTGGATTTTATGAGAGCAAATACCAGGAGGGATCCCAATAATGTCCGCAATGGTCCACCAATAGCTCTTTTGGACCTTTTTAGTACCTTCACCAAACTCTGAACTTGTTGTTCATCGAGGTCTGATGCAATGATTACCGGCAAAGTGTCACCATTTCCTAAGAATTCATACCTAAGATGAGGTGGGAGAGCTTTTAATTCAACTTTTTGATCCTCCTCTATCGATGGTTTCGCGGGTGGGGACTCGCGATTTTTCATATCAAGCTCAAATTTCTTCGGTTTAAACCGAACATTCACCTCGGTCAAGAGCCGCGACTAATGACTCATATTCTTCAATGCAATCGGTATCAAAGTTCATTATCACTGCCGCTAGTGCTTCGACACCTAGACATTCTTCTTTTGTGTCTCAGATGTCTCACCCATGTTGTAGGATATAGCAGATACCGTTGGAGGTCACCACTCTGCCTCATGGACCTACAATATTAAAGGTCACTTCCTCATTGTTCAATCGAAATTTCATCTGCCCCTTTTCCATGTCTACTAAGGCTCTTCCCGTATCTAGGAATGGCCTCCAAGGGATAATAGGACACTTCAAAATCAACCTCACAATCAAAAATAACAAAATCAGCCGGAAAGATGAATGACTCCACTTTTACTAGCACATCATGAAGTATCCCTATGGGCCTTTTACTGTTGATCAGCCAC
>JAKWJD010000688.1:0-18330 GCA_027705065.1 Solanum peruvianum
TTTCCAAGGAAGTCATTGACCAAACAATAGCAATAACAAGTTGAAGTTAAGTCTAGAGTATTTTCCTCGTGGGAACGATCCCAACCTCACTAGTTGGGTTATTTACTTGACACGACTTTACTTCTGATTTGAGAAGTAAGTTTGAGCGTATCAAATTTTGGCGCCGCTGCCGGGGATTATGGCTTTTAGATTAACTTGAACTTATTACTATAGTTTATTTGATATTTTCTTGATTTTACTTTGTTTTATTGTTTTGATTTTTTTAGAACTATCCTCCTTGTATGCCAAATACACGGAGAGGAAGAGAACCCTTGTTTCCCTACGATCACGAGCTAGAGCGTACACTGCGCAATATGAATCTAAACTTGGGAATAAATGATGATGATCTGAACCAGAAAATCCCAGCTCCGGTTGATGTTCATGATCATATTTTACCCGATGCTCCGGGTGAACACCAACAGAGGGGGAAAAATCCCGCTCCACGGCCCCAAGCATACTACAGAGGGTATGATAACATAGCAGACTCGGATGGGCCACTTGTCTTGCCCCCTCTACCCACAGGCCGCACCTTTGTGGTAACTAGTAGTCTGATGCAAATGCTCACTGCCAGAGGTTTTTTTTCAGGGCTACTTTCTGAGGATCCACATGCCCATATAGCTAAGGTAAGGGCAGTGTGTAAAAGTTGTGTAGGGAGGCCTGATTTGGATCTAGTTGTAATAGGGCTTAGAGTGTTTTCTCTCTCACTGATGGGAGAGGCTGCTAAATGGTTCACTGAGCTCCCATACAACTCAATCTTCACTTGGAACCAATTAAGGGATGTCTTCTTAGCACGCTACTATCCGGTCTCCAAGAAACTAAACCACAAAGACAGAGTGAACAACTTTGTGGCACTACCAGGAGAGTCAATTAGTAGTTCTTGGGATAGATTCACCTCATTCTTGAGAAGTGTTCCAAATCACCATATAGATGACGAGTCACTGAAGGAATACTTTTATCGGGGACATGATGATAACAACAAAGCGGTGTTGGACACTATTGCAGGTTGATCTTATGGAGAATGCCCTTATGCTGAGATTGCTGAAAAATTAGAGAAAATCTCCCGGAATAACAAAGCTTGGAGTACTAGGAAGTCTGATACATGGAGAAACACCTTCGCAGTGCAGTCCACTCACAACCCAGCCACAGATGAGATTCGTGAAGAAATGGCTCAGATGAGAACTAAGCTTGGGTTGGTACTAAAACATGTCACTAGGGGTGCAGAAAAGATAAATGCAGTCAACTACTTGGCTAAACCACCACCTTCTAATGATGAATGCTATTATGCAGAGAACACTTATGGAGTAAATGAGCAGATAAGGGGTTTCCGACCAAGCGCCCAAGGTGCAAATCAGGATAATTGGCGCCAAGGTCAAGGGAACCAAGGTCGCAACTATGGTAATTACAACCGTGAGGGTCATTATGTCCGAGATGGTAACTACAAATGCGACAACAACTTCAACAGGGGTAACTACGGTAACATAAATGATAGGAATGGGCCTTATGTCCCTCTTCAAAATTGTGAAGTTACTCCTAGGGATGGTGGAGATAGTATGGCGCGAGTTGAGGATATGTTGCACAAAAAAATGAGGAGATTCGATGCTGGTGATGAGCACATTAAAGAGTTAAGGGGTGACTTAGCTAGTAATGGCCAAAAATTTGATACACATGCAATTTCGATCAAACAGATCGAATTGCAAATGGACTAATTATCTGCGACAGTGAATACACGACAACCCGGCACTCTTCCTAGCAACACTGTCCAAAATCCAAAGAATGATGCGCACTGTATGTCAATCAGTACTCGGTGTGGTAAGCAAACCATTGACCCACCTATGCCGTCTATTGAGGAAAATGTGAGAAAAGAGAATGATAAGGTGGTAAAGGGTAGTGGTGAAGTAGAGGAAAGTAATGGAAAAGATGCAGAAGTACCTATCAAGGTAATTCCCATGCCTAGGCCACCACCACCCTTCCCTCAGAGATTAGTGAAAAAGACCGAGGATGGTAAATATCAGCGTTTCATAACAATGTTGAAGCAGCTTTCTATCAATGTCCCTTTGGTAGAAGCTTTAGAACAAAAGCCCGATTATGCCAAATTTATGAAAGATCTTGTCACCAAGATAAGATCGGTCACTTTCAAGGATGATGATAGACTGCAGCATTGTAGTGCTATTGCTACAAGATCCCTCGTACAAAAGAAAGAATATCCTGGTGCGTTCATTATTCCTTGCACAGTAGGGTCATTACCTTTTGCGAAAGCATTATGTGATCTGGGGGCAAGCATAAATCTCATGCCCCTCTCAATTTACAAGAAGTTGGGTTTGGGGGATCCAAAACCCACTACGATGCGGCTACTGATGGTTGATCGGATAGTGAAACTACCCATAGGGATACTTGATGATGTGCTAGTAAAAGTGGAGTAATTCATCTTTCCGGCTGATTTTGTTATTCTTGATTGCGAGGTCGATTTTGAAGTGCCTATTATCCTTGGGAGGCCACTCCTTGCTACAGGTAGAGCCTTAGTTGATATGGAGAAGGGACAGATGACATTTCGGTTGAATAAGGAAGAAGCGACCTTCAACATTTGTAGGACCATGAGGCAGAGTGGTGAGCTCCAATCGGTATCTGCCATATCCCACAAAGAAAAGATGAAGAAGGAGAATGAACAAAAAATTGCAAAACAAGAGTTCAGGGTTGGGGATTTGGTGCTTGTAAACAGTTCTGGGTTGCCTTGTCTTCCGGGCAAGCTCAAGTCCAAATGGACTGGCCCTTACTTGATTACCCAAGTATTCCATCATGGAGCAGTTGAGTTAAAAGACAAGGAGGAAGTGCGGTTTAAGAGGAATAGAGATAGAATAAAACTCTATTTTGGGCATAAAGCATCGGGGAATGAAGCGATAGAGGCATACCATCTTGATGAAGTCTGAGTAATCAAGGGTGCCCAGTCGTACCGCGAAATTAAATCAGGCGCTTATTGGGAGGAAACCCAATACTCATAGTTTTTTAGTAATGGTAGCATTTTTCTACTAATGGGTTTTCAAATTTGCAGGCACATCACAAGGAAATTCTGCAGAAAACTACTCTGCAGCAGTCACTGACGGATTCAGCGATGGATCATTGCGCCTGCGACGAAGCGTCGTATGCCTCCGTCGTACCAGGTACGTCTTTCTGTTATTTTCAAACTAGGGAACACATGACGGAACCAACGACGGGTCGTCACAACTGTGACGGACCGTTGTCGGGGAATCGTCGCATGATTAATGAGGCATACCCGACCCGGTTAGAGTTTAATATAAACTTTCACCATTTAAACTCCCCAACCCCTTATTTCACCCCCCATTACTTAATTATTTCTCCCATTACTCTTTCTTTCTCAAGTTCCACAATCTATTCATCTATCAACCATCGATCATTGCCCCCCACAATTCTCCAAAGCCCTAAAAGTGTTAATCTACTAGTCGGGGTTGCTGCTGTGGGTGTCTGCCTGGCCACCGAGTACTTGTCTATTTGTTTTTCTCCATTTCTAAGGTATGTGTCTCTAATTTCTACTCATTAATCTTGCATTTTTGTTTATAAGTTAGTATTAGCTTAGTTCTTCGTCATATGTTGTTTCCTTTATATGATTCTGTCTAACCTAGTTTCACAATGTTCGAAATTGCCATATTGACAACCCTAGACATAGGTGCTATTGCATTTCTAGTTTCCTAGGTAGTTGGGATAGACAAATGTAGGTCCAAAACACTACAAGTTTGATGTGGGTTCATCGGGGATGCATAGGGTACCCCAATTCTGTCACTGTTACTTAGAACGAGACCCCGATGACGGACCGTCGTACCCATGACGGACCATCGTAGGGTCCGTTCCGAAAGACCTAGCACCCTATCCCAACGGACACATGTGATGGACCGTCGTCTTCACAATGGTCCGTCCTGCACAACCGTTCTGGTTGTCAGAGACCCTGTTTCTAAGGGTCTCTCACTTTTTCTAAGTGTCCTTCAACGGACACATGTGACGGACAGTCATACCCACGACGGTCCGTCCTACCCGACCGCCATGACGGTCAGAGACCCCTCTGCTAAGGGTCTCTATTTTTTTTTAAGTGTCCTACGATGGACATCTATAACAGACCATCGTACCTGTGACGGTCCGTCCTGCACATACCCTCATGCTATTTAGAGACTCTCCTTCAGGGCTCTCTATATATACATAGTCTGTGTAAAAAATGACGGGCCTCACAATGGACTGTCATAGTCACGACGACCCGTCACCAAGCCCGTCGTGTGTCACTGTCTCTACAGCAATGACACACTATTTTCAATGTTTTATTTCGTATGGTTTCGCTTGTCTTGTTTGCCACTACTCGTACTAATATTGATCCTTTGCAGGTACTATCTACTATGGCACCCAAGCAAGACCGAATCTACGCACGCGGGCGATCAAAGTCTTTCGCCCCATCTGCCCGCATGGTCATCGGCTATGATGATGAGCGTGACCCTGAGTATGTGCCCCTAGGCACTTCAACACCTTCTCCTGTTGCACGTGCTCCCAGAGCCACACCCAAAAAGGTGGCGTCTAGCATAGTCACTGCCTCCCAGTCTGATGAGGAGCGCACACTGACCGGCACACCCTCTGGGTCAGCCACAAATGAAGAAGGAGCGTCTGGTTCCTTAGGAGTATCATGGTCTGAGGAAGCCTCCGGCTCTGCTGAGGTTCCCGCACCCACCACCCCAGCAGCGTCGGCCTCGTCTGATGAGGCTGATAGTTCAGAATCTACATCAGGCTCACCAGCTCAGTTCCCTACCCCAGCCACTGACCAGCCCAACCGGTGGTGTGTCGACGGGCAATTTCAATTGTACTCCGACGCCAAGTTCCTGAATGATAAAGGAGTAATGGCTCGAACACTCACCTTGGAGCGGCTGGTCCTTACAGGGAGTCTCCCGAAGATGCCTGAGATCCACAACTTCTTCACCAGGCATCGCTTGGAGTGGACAGCATGTCCGTTGGGACGATACAGTGAAGAAATGGTCCGAGAGTTCTACGCATCCTACGTAGCCACTCTCCGATCACAGATCGATAGGCGGGCTGCCCCCCTAAACAGGCCCCACTTGAGCAGGTCCAAGTACGGGGTGTACATGTTGACATTTTGTAACGACCTGTTTAGTCGTTTTGAGCAGCAGATTTTATTTCTGGAAAAACTGTCTGAGTTGACGGAACCCACGACGGACCGTCATGGGCACGACGGACCATCGAGGGAGTCTCGTTCCAAAACACTTAGAATTCTGAAATTTGGGTACTGAAATCGACTCTCTGAACTTCACGACGGAATGGCAGGACAGACCGTCGTGGGCACGACGGACCGTCACACGTTTTCCACAGAAAATTAGTCTCTGAACTTAGTGACGGACCTGCAGGACGGACCGTCGCAGGCACGATGGGCCGTCACAGGTTGCGTAATCCCAGGCTGGGTGGGATTTCTGTTAAGTAATTTAAGGGGCGTTTTGGACTATTCCTGCTATAATTATAAATTTAGTGGGTTAATATTAATAAGTCAATTTCTTGGGGGTTAAAAGAGATAACCTTGAATTAATTAATGGGTTAATTCATAATCTTTTATACTTAATTATATGCTAATTAGGGGTAAAATAAAGAGGTTTGAATAAGAAAAATAGAAAGAACAAGGAGAGGAAAGAAAAACGATCGAGAGATACGAACGAAGAGGAAACACAAAGCTTTGGGAAATTGCTTGCTTGATCATGAATCTTCGGTGGAGGTAGGTTATAGTTTTTACGCTATTCGTAGTAAACTCTTAATAGCGAATGATATGTATTGGGTAGTATTGTAAACCCTTCTATAAGCTTAATTGTATGCTTGCATGAATGTGATTATATAATTGTGATAAAATAAGCATGATGAAGCTATTGAATCCTAAATATTGAAAGAAACCCTAATCTACTTGTTAATGATGATGCCTTGGAATAAAAGAAGGCTTGATGAACTAAAGTAATGAGATTGATGATGCCTTGGTATAAGAGAAGGCTTGATGAACTAAAGTAATGAGATTGATGATGCCTTGGTATAAAAGAAGGATTGATGAATTGATAGAATGAGATTAGTGGAGCGGAGTGTCACGTTCCGACACATAGAATAAGGGGATCGGGTGTCACGAACCGACACGTAGAATTAGGTGATCGGGTTTCACGAACCGACACGTAGAATTAGGGGATCGGGTGTCACGAACCGACACGTAAAATTAGGGGATCGGAGTGTCACGTTCCGACACATAGTATTAGGGGATCAGGTGTCACGAACCGACACGTAGAATTAAGGGATCAGAATGTCACGTTCCGACACATAGTATTAGGGGGTTGGGTGTCACGAATCGACACGTAGAATTAGGGGATCGGAGTGTCACGTTCCTACACATAGTAGTAGGGGAGCGGAGTGTCACGTACCGACACAAGAGGAATAAAGATAATGAATCTTAATATATGTTAATATACTCAATCTAATGAACCTAATTCCCAAATGAGTATGGTATTGAGGCTTGAGTCCTAGTGGGTGAACTTGGCGGTACTTATTAATGATTATAGTACTTGTTGTTGCTACATGTTGAGTATTGTAGTTGATTTACGATATTATCTGATATACACTGTTTTCTATTTTGAGTTGGCCGATGATACCTACTCAGTACTTGTGTTTTTTACTGACCCCTACTTGTATGTTTCTTTCTTGGTTATATGTGGAGTGCAGCAAATGTGCCGTCGTCTTCAACTCAACCGCAACTCTAGCCAGTCTTCATTACACCGGATTTCAGGGTGAGCTAATGCTTCTAGCTTGGACTGGATCTTATTCTTCAAGTCTTGATGCCTCGAAATTCCGGCATGGACTAGCTTTTACTTATTTTAGCTTTCTTAGATACTCTTAGTTTTAGTAATTTGAGGATAGATGTTCTTGTGGAGATGACTTCCTGATTTTGGGGATAATAATAGTTGTTGAGTTTTTAGAAGTTATTTAATTGGTTTTCATTAATGAGTTTAAGTCTTCCGCATTACTTTCTGTTGATATTATATTGAAATGTTGGGGTTAGATTGGTTGGTTCGCTCACATAGTAGGATAAGTGTGGGTGCCACTCGCGGCTCGGTTTTGGGTCGTGACAAACTTGGTATCAGAGCATTAGGTTCGTTGGTCTCATCACACAAGAATGAGTCTAGTAGAGTCTTAAGGAACAGTAGGGGGACACCTTTACTTTTCTTTGAGAGGCTATAAGACTTTAGGAAAATTTCATTCTTTCTTTCTTTCTTTCGTGCTATTACTTGGATCCAATTGGTATCTAGGTGATACAAATTGGTATCTGACCATCTTCACTCTATTTCGCAGATGGTTAGAACTAGAGCAACGACTGCACCAACACCAACTCCGGCAAGACAGGATGCGTCTGAGCCAGCAACTGGGGCTGTAGCTCGGAGAGGAACAGTGGCAAAAGGCCGTGGTAGAGGTCGCGGGAGGACGTCATCTAGAGGAATAGGACAAGCACCTAGCCCATCTGGTACTAGGGTGGTGACTCTTCCACCAACTGAGGAAGTGGTAAGAGAGGGTGAGGAAGGGGAGAATGAACAAGTGCAAAATGAGGGATTGCCACCCCAACCTACCCCAGAGATGATCAATCAGGTTCTTGCTTATCTTGGCGGGTTATCTGATCAGGGCCAGACACCTCCAGTGTTTTCTGCACCATCACCTCAGGTTCCGGAGGTACAACATGCAACTACTGTGGCTCCCTGCATGGATGCCTCATTGGAAATAGGCACGTTTCTCGTGTGACTACAGGGCCTATAATGACAAATGATCAGCATGAACTTTTCATAAGTTCTTGAAATTGAAACCTCCAGTCTTCAAGGGTGCTGAATCTGAGGATGCCTACGATTTTCTAGTTGACTGTCATGAGCTACTACACAAGATGGGGTATAGAAGGTTTGGTGTTGAGTTTGTGACTTATCATATTCAAGGAACGCCAAAATGTGGTGGCGGTCAAATGTTGAGTGTCAACCAACAGAGGCACCACCTATGACTTGGGCCTCATTCTCTAGCTTGTTTATGGAGAAGTATATCCCCCGGACTTTGAGGGATAGGAAAAGAGATGAGTTCTTGAGCCTAGAGCAAGGTAGGATGTCGGTTACTGCATATGAGTCTAAGTTTCGTGCATTATCCAGGTATGCCACCCAACTTTGTTTCAGTCCACAAGAGCGGATTCGCCGTTTTGTGAAGGGGTTGAGGTCAGAATTGCAGATTTCAGCCTTACAGGTAGCGGCTACGGCAAAATCCTTTCAAGAAGTGGTAGACTTCGTGATAGAGGTTGAACGAGTGAAGAAAAATGACTTCACCATGGCATCGACATCAAAAAGGTTTCGAAAGGGAGGTGAGTTTAATGGTTCTTACTCTAGAGGACAGGGTTCCGGAGGTTACTCAGTCCGACCAATTCAGTCTTCACTATAGACTGTAGTTGGGGGACCACCTCAGACCGGTCAACACTTCTCTGAGAGACCTATGCTTGACTCCATAGAGTGTTATGGATGTGGGGAGACTGGACATATTAGGAGGAATTGTCCAAAACAGAGTTATAGACCCCCAATAGCTAGAGGTAGAGGTGGTCATGGTAGAGGCCGTCATTCTGGAGGACGTGGTGGCCGAGGTAATGGTGGTCACCAAAACGGCCGGGGTGAAGGGCATACTGGAGCTACTACAACACCACATGGTAGGGGCAACAGGAACACAGGTGATAGGGCCCATTATTACGCTTTCCCTGGGAGATCTGAGGCGGAGACATCTGATGCTGTTATCACAGGTAATCTTTTGGTTTGTGATTGCATGGCTTCTGTATTATTTGATCCTGGCTCCACATTTTCATATGTATCTTCCTCATTTGCTACTGGTCTTAATTACCATGTGAATTGCTTGACATACCTATTCGTGTGTCTACTCGGTGGGTGAGTCTGTGATAGTTGAAAAAGTATATAGGTCTTGCTTGGTGACTTTTGTGGGGAGCAACACTTATGTAGATTTGGTTATCTTAGAAATGGTTGACTTCGATGTAATTCTGGGTATGACTTGGCTTTCTCCAAATTTTGCAATCTTGGATTGTAATGCTAAAACTGTGACGTTAGCCAAGCCTGGGACAGATCAATTAGTGTGGGAGGGCGACTACACTTCCACTCCGGTTCGTATCATCTCCTTTCTTCGTTCTAAGAAAATGGTTAGCAAAGGGTGTTTAGCTTTCTTGGCATATCTCAGGGATGACACTACTCAAGTACCTTCAATTGAGTCGGTTTTGATAGTCCGGGAGTTTCTGGATGTGTTCCCTGCAGATCTTCCTGGTATGCCACCGGATAGAGATATCGATTTTTGCATTGATCTAGAACCGGGTACTCGCCCCATTTCTGTACCCCCTTATAGAATGGCTCCCGCGGAGTTAAGAGAGTTAAAGGCCCAACTTCAAGAGTTGTTGAGCAAAGGCTTCATTAGACCAAGTGCATCTCCTTGGGGTGCTCCTGTTTTATTTGTGAAGAAGAAGGATGGGAGTTTTCGGATGTGCATAGACTACCGGCAATTGAACAAGGTACCTATTAAGAACAAGTATCCCATTCCTCGCATTGATGACTTGTTCGATCAGTTACAAGGTGCTTGTGTCTTCTCTAAGATTGACTTGAGATCCGGTTATCATCAATTGAAAATACGGGCAACAGATGTGCCAAAGACTGCTTTTCGAACCAGGTATGGGCATTACGAATTTGTAGTGATGTCTTTTGGTCTTACGAATGCCCCTGCTGCTTTCATGAGCTTGATGAACGGGATTTTTAAGCCATATCTGGATCTCTTTGTGATCGTATTTATTGACGATATACTGATACTCAAAGACAAGAAAGAAAGAGGAGCATGAGGCATGAGAGAAATTGTGTTGGAAGTATTAGGGAGAAAAGGCTTTATGCCAAATTCTCCAAGTGTGAGTTTGGCTAGATTCCGTGTCCTTCTTGGGGCACGTGGTTCTAAGGATGGAGTGATGGTGGATCCTTCTAAGATTGAGACTGTGAAGATTGGGTAAGACCGACTAATGTGTCAGAAGTAAGGAGCTTTGTTGGTTTAGCTAGCAACTACCGTCGATTTCTCAAAGGATTCTCTTCTATCGCTTCCCAATTGACAAACTTGACCAAGCAGAATGTTCCATTTGTATGGTCGGATGAATGTGAGGAAAGCTTTCAGAAACTCAAGACCTTGCTGACTACGGCACCTATCCTTACCTTGCCAGTAAGGTGTAAGAATTTCATTGTTTATTGTGATGCATCCTATTCTGGTTTGGGTGCAGAGCTAATGCAAGATAAGAATGTAATTGCTTATGCTTCGAGGCAATTAAAGGTGCATGAACGTAACTATCCGACCCATGATTTGGAGTTGGCTGCGGTAGTGTTTGCATTAAAGCAATTGAGACACTATCTATATGGGGTTAAGTGTGAAGTCTATACGGATCATCGTAGCCTACAGTATGTCTTTACTCAGAGGGATTTGAATTTGAGACAGAGGAGGTGGATGGAACTACTGAAGGATTATGATGTTACCATCTTGTATCACCAAGGAAAGGCTAATGTTGTGGCAGACGCCTTAAGTAGAAAAGCAGGGAGCATGGGTAGTTTAGCTCACTTACAGGTTTCTAGACGCCCGTTGGATAGAGAAATCCAAAACTTGGCTAATGATTTTATGAGGCTAGAAGTAAATGAGAAGGGAAGATTTTTGGCCCGTGTGGAGGCGAGATCTTCTTTTCTTGACAAGATCAAGGGAAAACAGTTTGATGATGAGAAACTAAGCCGAATTCGGGATATGGTGTTGCGAGGAGAGGCTAAAGAGGCAATAATTGATGAGGAAGGTGTTTTGAGGATTAAGGGAAGGGTATGTGTGCCCCGTGTTGATGATTTGATCCACACCATCCTCACAGAGGCTCATAGTTCCGGATATTCTATACATCCCGGTGCAACCAAGATGTACCGTGACCTAAAGCAACACTTTTGGTGGAGTAGAATGAAGCGCGACATTGTTAATTTCGTTGCCAAGTGTCTAAATTTCCAGCAAGTAAAGTATGAACACCAGAGGCCCGGAGGAACACTTCAGAGAATGCCCATTCCTGAATGGAAGTGGGAGAGAATTGCCATGGACTTCGTGGTTGGTCTTCCAAAGACATTGGGAAAGTTTGATTCTATCTGGGTAATTGTGGACAGATTAACTAAGTCTGCTCACTTCATTCCGGTCAAGGTGACCTACAATGCAGAGAAGTTAGCCAAACTTTATATCACAGAAATTGTTCGATTGCATGTAGTTCCACTTTCCATCATATCAGATAGAGGTACGCAGTTTACTTCTAAGTTTTGGAGAATATTGCATGCCGAATTAGGTACTAAGTTGGATCTTAGTACTGCATTTCACCCTCAGACCGATGGTCAGTCTGAGCGAACGATTCAAGTGTTGGAGGATATGCTTCGTGCATGTGTGATAGAATTTGTGGTCATTGGGATAACTTCTTTCCTTAGCGGAGTTTTCATACAATAATAGCTATCACTCAAGTATTGATATGGCTCCATTCGAAGCATTGTATGGGAGGAGATGTAGGTCTCCCATTGGTTGGTTTGATGCATTTGAGGTTAGACCTTGGGGTACTGACCTTTTCAGGGATTCAATAGAGAAGGTGAAATCTATTCAAGAAAAGCTTTTAGCGGCTCAAAGTAGGCAAAAGGAATATGCGGATCGAAAGGTTAGAGACTTGGAGTTCATGGAGGGTGAACAAGTCTTGCTGAAGGTTTCACCCATGAAAGGGGTGATGCGGTTTGGTAAAAGAGGTAAGCTAAGCCCAAGGTATATGGTCCCTTTGAAGTTCTGAAGCGCGTGGGGAGGTAGCTTATGAATAAGCTTGCCTCCAGGTCTGTCAGGAGTGCATCCGGTATTTCATGTGTCTATTTGGAAAAGATACCATGGGGACTGAAACTACATCATTCGTTGGGATTCGGTTCTTCTTGATGAGAATTTTTCTTATGAGGAGGAGCATGTTGCCATTCTAGATAGAGAAATTCGCAAGTTGAGGTCGAGGGATATTGCATCCATCAAAGTTCAATGGAAGAATCGACCAGTTGAAGAGGCCACTTGGGAGAAGGAGGCTGATATGCAAGAAAGATACCCACACCTGTTTACAGATTCAGGTACTCCTTTCGCCCTTGTTTTTCCTGTTGTGATCGTTCGAGGACGAACGATGGGTAAATTGGTATCTATTGTAACGACCTGTTTAGTCGTTTTGAGCAGCATATTTTATTTCTGGAAAAACTGTCTGAGTTGACGGAACCCACGACGGACCGTCATGGTCACGACGGACCGTCGAGGGGGTCTCGTTCCAAAACACTTAGAATTCTAAAATTTGGGTACTGAAATCGACTCTCTGAACTTCACGACGGAATGGAAGGACAGACCGTCGTGGGCACGACGGACCGTCACACATTTTCCACAGAAATGTATGTCTCTGAACTTTGTGACGGACCTGCAGGATGGACCGTCGCAGGTACGACGGGCCGTCACAGGTTGCGTAATCCCAGGCTGGGTCGGATTTCTGTTAAGTAATTTAAGGGGCGTTTTGGACTATTCCTGCTATAATTATAAATTTAGTGGGTTAATATTAATAAGCCAATTTCTTGGGGGTTAAAAGAGATAACCTTGAATTAATTAATGGGTTAATTCATCATCTTTTATACTTAATTATATGCTAATTAGGGTAAAAGAAAGAGGGTTTGAATAAGAAAAAATAAAAGAACAAGGAGAGGGATAGAGAAACGATTGAGAGAGATACGAACAAAGAGGAAACACAAAGCTTTGGGAAATTGCTTGCATGATCACGAATCTTCGGTGGAGGTAGGTTATGGTTTTTATGCTATTCGTAGTAAACTCTTAATAGCGAATGATATGTATTGGGTAGTATTGTAAACCCTTCTATATGCTTAATTGTATGCTTGCATGAATGTGATTATATAATTGTGATAAAATAAGCATGATGAAGCTATTGAATCCTAAATCTTGAAAGAAACCCTAATCTACTTTGTTAATGATGATGCCTTGGTATAAAAGAAGGCTTGATGAACTAAAGTAATGAGATTGATGATGCCTTGGTATAAGAGAAGGCTTGATGAACTAAAGTAATGAGGTTGATGATTCCTTGGTATAAAAGAAGGATTGATGAATTGATAGAATGAGATTAGTGCAACGGAGTGTCACGTTCCGACACATAGAATTTGGGGATCTAGTGTCACGAACCTACACGTAGAATTAGGGGATCGGGTGTCACGAACCGACACTTAGAATAGGGGATCGGAGTGTCACGTTCCGACACATATATTAGGGGGATCGGTGTCACGAACCGACACGTAGAATAAGGGGATCGGAGTGTCACATTCCGACACATAGTATTAGGGGACGGGTGTCACGAACCGACACGTAGAATAAGGGGATCGGAGTGTCACGTTCCGACACATAGTAGTAGGGGAGCGGTGTGTCACGTACCGACACAAGAGGAATAAAGATAATGAATCTTAAAATATGTTAATATACTCAATCTAATGAACCTAATTGCCAAATGAGTATGGTATTGAGGCTTGAGTGCTCATGGGTGAACTTGGCGGTACTTATTAATGATTATAGCACTTGTTGTTGCTACATGTTGAGTATTGTAGTTGATTTACGATATTATCTGATATATACTATTTTCTATTTTGAGTTGGCTGATGATACCTACTCAGTACTTGTGTTTTGTACTGACCCCTACTTGTATGTTTCTTTCTTTGTTATATGTGGAGTGCAGCAAACGTGCTGTCGTCTTCAACTCAACCGCAACTCTAGCCAGTCTTCATTACACCGGATTTCAGGGTGAGCTAATTCTTCTAGCTTGGACTGGATCTTCTTCTTCAAGTCTTGATGCGTCGAAATTCCGGCATGGACTAGCTTTTACTTATTTTAGCTTTCTTAGATACTCTTAGTTTTAGTAATTTAGGATAGATGTTCTTGTGGTGATGACTTCTAGATTTTGGGGATAATAATAGTTTGTTGAGTTTTTAGAAGTTATTTAATTGGTTTTGATTAATAAGTTTAAGTCTTCCGCATTACTTTCTGTTGATATTATATTGAAATGTTGGGTTAGATTGGTTAGTTCGCTCACATAGTAGGATAAGTGTGGGTGCCACTCGCGGCTCGGTTTTGGGTCGTGACACATTTCCCTTCAAGCCATTCGCCGGTTTCTATACAGCGAGAGTGTTGATGCTACTTGGACCCCCCTCACTACTACCGCTGGCAGATAGTTAAAGATGGCCAGTTCTTGCGCGAGCCATCACTGAGAGAGACCACCAAGAGGTGGATGGCCCTGCACCTGTCAGTAGATGGAGAGGGTGCCGATTGGGTGACTGAGCCGAAGGGGGCCATTAAGAAAGCCAACCTCACTTTCACGGTGAAGTTCTTGTGGCTGCTTGTCCGTCACTGCCTTTCCACCACAGCTGCAGATAATATCGTTACCTTGGATCGAGCAGTGTTGATGGCGGCGATGATAGCCGGGTTCGAGGTGGACTTTGCATGGCTTCTACAGGCAGTCATGCACGAGAGGGCATTCAAGGTCACTACTACATACCCTTTCCCTTGCATGATCTTTGCTGTCTGTAGGTCCGCATGTGTGCCCATATGGCACCTAGATCAGCTTAAGACCCCGCAGGGCACTGTTGACGTCAGCCTCATCCGAGACGAGGCCAATGAGTTGGCTCCACGCAGAGGGCCCCATCCCAAGATTCCCCCACTTGCTGATGATCTTGCTGATACGGTAGGCCAAGCCCGCACAGCTTTACAGGCGGCATCCACTGACACTACCCCGGTCGAGTCTATCCTGGGTAGTAGCACTGCCCCGAGCTCCTCTCGCACAACCCCTCTACCGGCACTGGTCCTGATTGCTAGGGTCCAAAAACTAGAGGTGCAAATGGCCACACTTCTGCATCATATCCAGCCGTGGATGCAGTAGTCTATTACTGAGTCCGAAGAGCACCTAGAGAGGAAAATGGTCCAGTTTACAGAGCGGAAAATCGCTGAGGTTAACCAGCGCTTGGACGCCTTTGAGTTGAGTGTGCTAGCCCGACCAGCCCTCCGGTGGATGTGTCGACTCTTCAAGCTGCAGGCGACTGTCTTCGTGCAGATATCGACACGATCTTAGAGGCTAGGGTGCCGGAGTCTGAGGCCCCTTCTGTCGAGCCTACTGAGGATACAGTATTGGCGGCCCTTTTTGGTACTTCAGAATTTCCACCACCTCCTTCTCGAGAGAGTTCCAAGAGGCGTAGGGGTTGAGAAGAGGACGAGGATCAAACACGGAAGAAGGAGCGCCGAGAGATGGAGGCTGCTAGAAGAGCCTCACTTGCTGAGGAGGAGGCGCACCTGATGAGAGCATCAGAGTTAGTGGTTGGGCGTCTAGCTCCCACACTGTAGAGATAGCAGGAGGCACTACTGATGGTGCGATAGTTGCTGAGGACACCACTGAGGGTATCCAGTTTGCAGAGGACGTGGGTTCCGGGGAACCGGACCCACCTGCTTGCTGATCGACGACGCTTTGTACCACAGGTTTGCTTCACCTACCACTCTAGTATTTAGATTTTTATGCATTGGGGACAATTGAATGTTTTTTTGTTGGGGGTGAGGTAAATGGAAAGTGAGTGTTAGGGTGAAATATAAGTAGCGCAACTCACTATCCTCTTTTGGTGTTTTCTTGCCTGTGTTCTTTTTTCCCAAAAGACTGATTACTTTTCTGTTGAACCGGCATGTCTATGTCTTTTGTACATAGTTTAATTCTGAAGCATGATGGCTAAAATGATATCCTTATAAACTGAAATGATGTATCACTAGGCATAGTAACTGATAATTGTGTGACTTTAAGCATGACATAGAGTTACACCATTGCATTACCCTAAGTCTTAAATTCAACTAGGTGTCTGATAATCTGGTATAGTGATGAGATGTCAAGTGAGTGTGGGGAAAATTCGAATAAGTCCACTATTGGTACTGAGATAGAACTTGCCTTGTTAGTCCTGCTAAAAGTAAGTTGTAATCGACAATTAGGAAATGATCATAGACCCCTATTCAATATAGCCCATTTCTAGCCTAAATTAAAGAAACCAAATGAAATTTATCTTTCTTTGATCCAAATAATCTGAGCTTAAATTAGACCTTTGTTTTTCACCCCAACTGATCTTTTTCTGGGAACAATGTGTTGACCCTGGTCCGTCCTTGGACATGTGCACCTCAGCTTATGCAAAAGCATAAGTTGAGAGTGGCTAATGCAGTAAACAACCTTCATTATGGCCCTGAACCAATTTTGGATATTGTGTACCTTGACTCATGGCAAAGCCATGAGTTGAGGGTGGCTGTTGTGAGGAATGCTCTGGAAAGTGGGGTTGAAAGAACAAGGGAGAGAAAGAACAAAAGTAAAGTGACTCAAGAATTAGTTAAAGAAAAGTAAAGAAAAAGAAAAATACACAATAAATACAAGCAAGAAAGAAAGAGAGTCACTTACACAAATGGAAGAAAGAAGAGAAAAAAAAGGTGAAAAAATATGAGAAATTGGGCGAGATAAAATGATAGAAAGTGGATGGTTTAACCTATATGTCAATGAGGGAAAAAAGTCACTAAAGTAACCTAAATGTACCCTACCTGACCCTAAGCCTATGTTACTAGCTAAGAAAGTCCTATCGTGATCCTAAGGATTGTATAGCAAACTTAAGGCAGTGAAAATAAGGGCAACCTTATGGCGATAGGTATGAATGAGTGTGACTTTGTTCTGAGAGTGAGTGTTGAAAAAGTAATCCTTATACTCAAACTAAAATCATTGTGTGAAAAATGAGGATTTTGTTTTAAAGTGAGGACACTAGGTGCAATACCAGAATTGATAGCACCTCGGTGAGAAATTGAAGAGGATAGGTGTTAGTGCATGGTGAGTCTCTGTCATGTTCTAATACCAAAAAATTAAAGCCTAATAGTGATAGCATGCATAGATTTGATGAGATTCATCGGGATGGATAGCCAAATGATTGCAAAAGATAAAACATAGATACTATTATACAAAGATTGTGTAGTGAGTCATAGTGCGTCGCTTAAGGACAAACGACGAATTTAAGTTGAGGGTGTTGATATACCTCCTTGGTCCGGCAAGTAGCATTAAGGCTAGTTCTAACGTTGGCCATCCGTTAAAAAGACTTCTAAACGAAAGAATTATTAATAAATGCAAGACACTATTCTAGAATTGTTATTTTAGTTAGGGTTTATCTCATTATATGTCTATGGTTCCCACAACCCTAGTTATGGAGTTTAGTTACTCATAGCCATAAACAAATATTCAAGTATATTATATAAGAATTCATGTACTTACTTCAATGAGAAAGAGTAAAATCCAATTTTGCTTGATTAATCTCCAAAAATCACTTGCAAGAATCTCAAAATCTAACACTAATACACGAAGTCTAATAATATGATTTCTAACAATACGGAGTCTAACCTAACAGATTCTAACCTCAAAAACGATGTTTTTCGAACTATTTATAAAAAAATAAAAACCTAACTAAACAAGGACTCTGTTTGCTAGAAATCTGCCAAAACGCGGCTGGGTCGACGGACCTTGCGACGGATCCTCATAGGCACAACGGTCCATAGAGGGTCTTCGTTCAAAACACTTCAACTCTTGGAATCTGGGTACTAGGATTTCTTCTCTGAACTTCATGACGCACCTGCAGGACGGATCGTCACAGCCACGACGGACCGTCACAAGCTTTGTAATCCACACTTGGTCAGACTTCCCCATCTTCCTTCAGCAGCTTCACTACGCTGCCACCTACGGATCATCACAAGCACGACGGACCATCATAAGCTCCGTAGTGGTCTTTTGTGCATTTCTTCGCTCAAAATCTCCGCATTCAGCTTTGGATAGATTTCCTGCAAAACAAAGAGAAACTTATATAAAAATTAGCACAAACAAGGCTTTTGGAGACACTAATCTTAAGGAAAAAGTATTAATTATACGTGAAACCATGATATATCAGATAGTCTTTGAAGTTTTGTGACTCTTTCTTCAATACGATGTATACTCTATGGTGTTTCGTATCAATATAATATAGAATTGTCATAATTAAAATCAAACGAATTAAAGGAAGTATTGACATTCTGATTGCTTGAAATCAAGTGAGTGAATCCAGTGAAATCAATGTA
>JAKWJD010000689.1:0-18207 GCA_027705065.1 Solanum peruvianum
TTTGTTTATACTCGGGCTGGTAGCTTTGTAACTTTGTAGATTTTCCTCTTCCATTCTACTTCTATCTTCTCCCCAAGCTCTTCGTGCAAGTAAGTCGATTTGTTGTTACTTATTTTTCTACGTGTTAATTTCCTTCTTTCTTTGGTCTTGTGGTGATTTGATATACAATATCTCTCTCATAAAATTTTGATCTATATTTATCAAGTTCATGTTTGGGTCCGTCTATCCGTTTTCTGTTGTTCCTCTTACTAATATGTTTTGTCTAGCCATCCTATCGTGCTTACCTTTTTTTCTAAAGGTTTAGTTTTCTCTGATTAATTCATCACTAATTTCAAAATTTACATTATTGTAATATAGATCATCGTTGGATTCATCTTGTCTTTGAAAAAAATGAAATATATTAGTTAAATTCTAGGAAGTGTATAAAATATGGAAGATTCTTTGAAAAGTGATAACTTGTAGTTTAAAAGGTTATTTTCTCTAAGGAGTTTTTGTCACGATCCAAAAATGGGTGTGATGGCACTCGTCTTATCCCACCAAGGCAAGTTAGCCTAAAACCCAAAATCTAAATAAGTGCGGAAGTAAATGAAATCCAGCAACAATATCTGTTATGAAACTAAGTCCTATTAATTCAATCCCTAAAACCAGGTTGTCACGTGCACAAGCCTCTAATGTAAACATTAGAATTGAAAAAAAGTAGAAGTCTAATATGAAGTTGTCTTTCAAGTAAAAACAAAGTCGTAAACTGGAGTAGGAAAGTTCGCTGAGATGACAAGCAACTACCTCACAACCCTCCACAAGATGCCTCAGAAACGAAAAGAATGACAGGTATCATGAAGATCCGGGCTCGTAACCTACAAAAATTTGTAGAAGCAAGGGGTGAGTACCAAACCATGTAGTACCCAACAAGCAAACCTCTAAACACAAGTTAAGTGAATAAAATACGAGCACTCCTTACACCCTATCTAAACCTCCACGCTACAGTCTAACAGTTAACAGTTTACCAAACACACAACTCAATAACCACACTCTATCAGTTTATACATTCTCCATAACAACTCAATATTCAACAGTTACAAGGTTCACAGAGAAACACTCACAAGATCAGCAAAACACGTGTTCAAGTTCATCAATAATAAAATGTGCAATGCCATGAGATGCAATGTCAAGTATAGTGATGCATGTCTTCCCTAACGATACACACCCGCTGTCTCTCAGTCCGGGACCCATGGGGGACATATATGTCCAAGCATCTGTCGCGCCGCACGACACGACCCTCGATCATAGTAACCTTTGCGGTGCGCGATACGTCCCTCGAAATATGATATCCGTTGCGGCGCGCGATACCACCCTCGAAATTTTACATCTTCTTACCACAACCATGTCTGAGATACAATGCAAATGACATGCTCAAATGAAAATGAGAAGATAACCATTTTGACACCAAAGCGCAATTTATAACAAGGAATACAACATCAACAAATAAGCAATAAGTCTCCAAACAATTCTTCACATCACACAAGGAAATACACGAATTTTATACACTTAATAAGAGTTTAGAAATCCACTTGCCTTAGCCACTCGAATAATCACTCATGGACCTGAGCCTTCCCTTTCCGTTGAGATTTCAAATCGATGCAATCTATTCAAGTATATATATTCACAATAAGGTTTTGGAACTAACAACACCCACATTTTTATTTGTTTAACCTTAACCTAAAAACACACCCAAATTTATAATCAAGTTACTAAGTCTTGATTCCAACCAAAAAGTCAAATCTCATATTTTCTAAATTTCAAGTCGATTAGGTCATAATTTATCCAAGCACCACCACCGTGAAGGTTCTTATATAAATATACTATACTCAATATTCAATATCACATCTTAATATCTCAAAACTTGAATCATAATGTGATAACTAAACAATTAACTAATATTAGATGTTCCTCAAAACAATTTACAGATTAACATATTTCTAATGTTCAACTATAAACATTAATTCAATAAATTATTCACTCTGCAATCATCTCCAATGATTAGGCATTATTATCCTATTATTAGGTCATCATTGGACAAATGATTAGACTATATAAATCAATCATATTCTTACCCAACTTCAATACTATGCCACTGCCAATTCCTTGTTCAAATCTCCTTTTTCCATTCATATAATAATGTATGTACACGTATATAAGTGATTAATGAAAAACATTTTCACAAGGGCATTTAATGCAGGCGTAGTTTACTGAAGCAGTCAAAACCCTTCGTCCGTTCCCTCTTTCTCCTTTCTTTTTTCCTTTTATGAACTTATTAAGTACTAAATGTGATAGGTTTTACCCACATATTTTATTAAATATAGGCTAAAGAGTATAGGGTCTTAAATAAATTATCACTTTAGCCCATAGATTATCGATTAATTAACTTAAGTTAAACAAATATTCAAAATTCTAAAGAGGAGCTTTTGGGTCATTACATTATCCACCACTAAAAATCATGTTCGTCCTTGAAAATAGAGTAAAAGTAATACCTGATGCTTCAAAAAGTTTAGGAAATCTGGCACGCATGTCTAACTCAGTCTCCCAAGTTGCCTCTCCCACAGATTTGTGCTTCCATTGCACCTTCACTGAAGCAATCTCTTTGGTCCTAAGCTTTCAAATTTTCCTATCCAAAATAGCTATAGGCTCCTCCTCAAATGCCAAGTCTGGACCCAACTCCACAGAGTCAAGTGAAAGCACATGAGATTCATCCGGAATATACTTCCACAGCATAGAGACATGGAAAATAGGATGAACTGCCGACAAACTAGGTGGCAAGGCCAAACTTATAAGTCCACCTCTCCCACTCGGCTCAAAATCTCAAAAGGTCCATGAACCTAGGGCTAAGCTTGCCCTTCTTTCCAAACCTCATCACACCCTTCATGGGTGATACTGGAGCCAACATGATCACCCTCCATAAACACCAAGGCTCTAACTCTTCGGTCTGCATAAATCTTGTGTCGACTCTGAGCTGTCAATAATCTATACTGAACCATATGGACTTGCTCCATAGAATCTCTAAGCAAGTCTGTATCCAAAGAGTCCATCTCCGCCGAATCAAACCAACCAAACGGAGACCTACACCGACTACCATACAATGCCTCAAATGGGGACATCTGGATACTAGAGTGATAAATGTTTTTATAGGCAAACTTCGTTAATGGTAAATGTTGATCCCATCTAGTACCAAAATTGATCACACACGCTCGAAGCATATCTTCCAATACCTGAATGGTCCGCTCAGATTGATCATCTGTCTGAGGGTGAAATGCCGTTCTCATATCTAAATGAGTACCCAGACCATGTTGTAATGCCTTCCAGAAATGAGAAGTATATAGTTAACCCCGATCCTTATGATAGAAATTGGAACTCCATGTAGTCGCACAATCTGACTTATATATAGCTCGGCTAACTTCTCTGCCAAATACTTCACCCGAACCGGAATAAAGTGGGCAGACTTGGTCAGACTATCAACAATAACCAAAATTGAGTCATAACCACTCGCTGTGGTAGGCAAACCCATAACAAAGTTCATAGTAATCCGCTCCCACTTCCAAGTAGGAATAGGCATCCTCTGAGATACACCCACGGGCCGCTGGTGCTCACACTTGACCTGCTGGCAAGTCAAACACCTCAAAACAAAGTCTGTAATATCTCTCTTCATTCCACACCACCAGTAATGCTGACTCAGATCATGATACATCTTCGCCTCTCCTAGATGGATGGAATACTGAGAACAATGGGCCTCCTCAAGGATCAATCTAATCAAATCACCTGTCTTGGGCATACAAATACTGCCTCCGATCCTCAAGATACAATCAGAATCAAGGACAGACTCCTTAGCTTCCCCTCTGAATACTTTGTCTAGAATGAGACATAACTTTTCATCGTTAAACTGGTGCGCATCCGCTCTACTAAAGAAGATTGAGCCTCAATAAAAGCACTCATCCCATTACTCTCCTCTGAGATCTGCAATCGAACAAGACTGTTAGCTAACAATTGAACATCTCTAGCCAATGGTCTCTCCTCAATACTAAGAGATGCAAGACTCCCTATGCTATGAGTCTTCCTACTCAAAGCATCGGCCACAACATTGGCCTTCCCCGGATGATACAGAATGGTCACATTATAGTCCTTCAGCAGCTCAAGCCATCTCCGCTACCTCAAGTTCAAATCTCTCTGACTAAAGATATACTGGAGACTCTGTTGATTAGTGAAGATCTCACAATGCACTACATACAAATAATGACGCCATAACTTAAGTACAAATACCACAGCCGCCAACTCCATATCATGAGTAGGGTAGTTCTTCTCATGGGACTTCAATTGACTATAAGCATAAGCAATCACTTTCCCCTTCTGCATCAACACACCACCCAATCCAACTCCTGAAGCATCACAATACACTGTAAAGCCTACACCCTACTTAGGTAGAGTCAACACAGGAGCTGAAGTCAATAAATTCTTGAGTTTTTGAAAGCTCTGCTCACACTCATCAGACCACTGAAAGCACACATCCTGTCGAGTCGATCTAGTTAATGGAGCTGCAATAGTAGAGAAACTCTGAAAAAATCGTCGATAATAGCGTGACAATCCCACAAAACTCCGAATGTCAGTAGGTGAAGTAGGTTGTGTCTAGCCTCTAACTGCCTCAATTTTTTCGCCGGATCTACTCTAATACCCTCCTTGGAAACCACATGTCCCAAGAATGTCACAGAAGTAATCAAGAACTCAAACTTGAGAACATGGCATACAACTTCTCTTCTCTCAACCTCTGAAGTACAATCCTCAGGTGTCGGACATGGTCCTCCTCAGTCTTGGAGTAAACCAAGATGTCATCGATGAAAACAATCACAAAATAATCAAGGTATGGTTAAAACACCCAATTCGTCAACTCTATGAATGCTGCAGGGGCATTAGTTAGTCCGAAGGACATCACTAGAAAATCATAATGCCCATACCGGGTCCGAAAAGCTGTCTTAGGGATATCTGATGCCCTAATCTTCAACTGATAATACCCAGATCTCAAATAAATCTTAGAGAATAATGATGCTACCTGTAATTGATCAAATAAGTCATCAATACGCGGAAGAGGATACTTATTATTCACTGTTACTTTGTTCAACTGTCTGTAATCAATACAAATCCTTATAGTCCTATCCTTTTTCTTCACAAACAATACAGGGGCACCCCAAGGTGATACACTAGGGCGAATAAAACCCTTACTCAATAAATTCCTGCAACTGATTCCTTCAATTATTTTAACTCTGCTGGGGCCATACGATATGGAGGTATAGAAATAGGCTTAGTGTCCGGCTCCAAATCAATATCAAAATCTATATCCCTATCGGGAGGAACACCTGGAAGATCAGAAGGAACTACATCGAGAAATCCTCAACCACGGGAACAGAGTCCATGGGAGGTGATTCAACACTAGTATCCCAAATAAACGCTAAGTAAGACAAACACCCCCTCTCCACCATTCTTTGAGCACGAATAAAAGAGATAACCCTGCTAGGATAAGAGCCACTAACACTCTTCCACTCAACCCTCGAAACACCAGGCATTGCTAAAGTCACAGTCTTAGCATTACAATTAAGGACAACGTGATAAAGAGAAATCCAATCCATACACAAGATAACATCAAAGTCTACCATCCCCAGAATGATTAAGTCTACCCAAGTGTCATACCCAACTAAAGAAACAAGACAAGATCGATACACTCGATCCACCACTAAGGGCTTGCCCACGGGTGTAAAAACAGGAATAGGTACAGTCATGCTATCACATATCATATCAAATTTAGAAGCAAAATACGTAGACACATAAGAGAATGTAGAACCTGGATCAAACAACACAGACGCAGGTTGATGGCATACTGGGATGATACCTGTAATAACAACATCAGAGGTCTCAGCCTCAGGTCTCCCTGGGAAAGCATAGCAGTGGCCTCCTCATCCACCTCCAGCCCGGGTGGTACCTCTACCCCCGCTCTGCTGAGCAGGACACCATTACTAGAAACTCTATCACCTCTACCTGGCTGAACTCTACCGCGGCCTCTACCCTGTGGTGCTGGTGGTGTAATTTGGAATGAAGAATTAGGTCGAGGCCCACCACTACCTCTTTGAGAAGTACACTGTCGCATTAGATAATCGGGATCTCCACAAGTAAAACAAAATCTCTGACCTAGGAACTGCTGTGTGGACCCTGAAAACCCACTATAATTGCCTCACCCTGCAGGTCGCTGCTGTGAACTGTACGAGCCCTGCCCCGGGCTATAAGAACCGCTAGATGTCTGGCCACCCTCAAATGTCGGCATAGATGCATGAATAGGTCCCCGTTGCTGAAAAGAACCACTCACTCTCTGTGATCCCCTACCTCCAGATGAGGCACCATGAAACTGACCTGATATACGGTCCCTTTTAGGGTCCCCAAACTCCTCTCTCTCCATCAATTCCTCCTCTTTGGCGACGCTCACAATGGACTGGAAAGAAGACCCATCCCTAGATGTCCAAAACACAGCTGACTGATAGAGAAAGTCAATCCCCTCACAAATCTTCGGATCCTCTCTGTCTCATTTGGAATAATGGCCAACACATTCCCAAACAACTGGCAAAAACGCGCCTCATACTCTGTAACCGATAAACCATCCTGTCTCAGACTCTCAAACCTCAATCGACTCTCCTCTCTCACGCTTTATGGGATAAAACAATCTTGGAATGCACTAGCAAACTTCTCCCTAGTCACTGGAGGAGATCTAACTGGCAAAACCCCTGAATAGTCGTCCACCAGACTCTCGCTGGTCCACAAAGCTGGAGCGTAGCATATCTAACCCCAAGTGGCTTAGCTAATCCAACCACCTCTAGTAACTCTCGACAAGTAGTTACAAACTCATGAGCATCCTCGCTCTTCCCACCCTGAAACTTAGGTGGGGTCCATCTTTCGAAATCTCTCATACCTACGCTGCTCATCCTCTGTCAGAACAACCACCGGTGCAACTTGACCCCCAATTGCTGGTTCAACATCATTATGAACCGCGAGATCTACTAGTAGTTGCCCCACCGCATCTTCAACAACTGGAGCTTGTTGCTGCTCTTGGGTCTGAGCCCCCTCTATAGTACGAGTGTCATGTGGTGTGGTAGTTGCACCACCACCCTGAGAAAATCCCTCTAGCACACTTAACACCCTCAAAAGTGTATCTTGAAGCAAAGGTGTGACTATAGGATCTGGAGGAACCTGGTCCTCTCTGCCATCAATCTGAGGTTCTGTAGAGGCTTCTCTAGCACGATCTCTTACTGTTGCTGCTCCACGTCCACGACCTCTGGCTACTGTCATACTACTAGCACGACCTCTAGCTCGAGATCTGCCCCTACCCCTAGCTGGGGTCTCAACAACTGCCTCGGGAAGTGCCTCCCCTCTACCACCAGTAACATTAGTTCTAGTCCTCGTCATCTGTCAAAAGAGTATACAACAACTCAGTACTAAAGAAGGTGACTACGCATGATAAGAAAGAATGAAAAAAAGGAAGTTTCCTAGTAATCTTTATAGCCTCTCAGAGATAAGTACAGACGTCTCCGTACTGATCCTTGAGACTCTACATAGACTCGGCTTGTATACACGTAAAACCTATTAACCTGGGCTCTGATACCATTTTATCATGACCCAAAAATGAGTTTGATGACACTCGTCATATCCCACAAAGACAAGTCATCCTAAAACACAAAATCTAACAAAGTGCGGAAGTAAATGACAATCTAACAACAATTTATGTTATGAAACCAAGTCATATTAATACAATCCCCAAAACCAGGTTGTCACGTGCACAAGCCTCTAATGTAAACATTAGAATTGAAAAAAAGTAGAAGTCTAAAATGAAGTTGTCTTTCAAGTAAAAACAAAGTCATAAACTGGAGTAGGAAAGTTCGCTGAGATGACAAGCAGCTACCTCACAACCCTCCACAAGATGCCTCGAAAACAAAAAGAATGACAGGTATCACGAAGATCCGGGATCGTAACCTACAAAAATTTGTAGAAGAAAGGGTTAAGTACCAAACCACGCGGTACCCTACAAGCAAAACTCTAAACACAAGTTAAGTGAACAAAATACGGGTACTCCTTACACCCTATCTAAACCTCCACGCTATAGTCTAACAGTTTACCAAACACACAACTCAATAACCACATTCTGTCAGTTTACACATTCTCAATAACAACTCAATATTCAACAGTCACAAGGTTCACAGAGAAACACTCACAAGATCAGCAAAACACGTGTTCAAGTTCATCAATAATAAAATGTGCAATGCCATGAGATGCAATGTAAAGTATAGTGATGCATGTCTTCCCTAACGATACACACCCGCTATCTCTCAGTACGGGACCCATGGGGGACATATCTGTCCATGCATCTGTCACGGTGCACGACATGACCCTCGATAATAGTAACCTTTGCGGCGCGCTATACGTCCCTTGAAATATGATATCCGTCGCGGCGCGCATTAAGACCCTCGAAATGGTACATCCTCTTACCACAACCATGTCTCAGATACAATGCAAATGACATGCTCAAATAAAAATTAGGAGAGAACCATTTTGATACCAAAGCACAATTTACAAAAAGGAATACAACACCAACAAATAAGCAACAAGTCTCCAAATCATTCTCAACATTGCACAAGGAAATACACTAATTTCATACGCTTAATAAGAGTTTAGAAATCCACTTGCCTTAGCCACTCGAATAATCACTCCGGGACTTGAGCCTTCCCTTTCCATTGATATTTCAAATAGATGCAATCTATTCAAGTGTATACATTCACAATAAGGTTTTGGAACTAATAACACCCACATTTTTATTTGTTTAACGTTGACCTAAAAATACACCCAAATTGATAATCAAGTTACTAAATCTTGATTCCAACCAATAAGTCAAATCTCATATTTTCTAAATTTCAAGTCGATTAGGTCATAATTTATCCAAACACCACCACCGTGGAGGTTCTTATATAAATATATTTTACTCAATATTCAATATCACATCTTAATAGGTCAAAAGTTGAATCACAATGTGATAACTAAACAATTAACTAATATCAGATGTGCCTCAAAACAATTTGCAGATTAACATATTTCTAATGTTCAATTATAAACATTAATTCTATAAATTATTCACTCCGCAATCATGTCCAATGATTAGGCATTATTATCCAATTGTAAGGTCATCATTAGACAATGATTAGACTATATAAATCAATCATATTCTTACCCAACTTCAATACGTATGCCACTGCCAATTCCTTGTTTCAAATCTCCTTTTTCAATTCATATAATAATGTTATGTACACGTATATAGTGATTAATGAAACATTTTCTCAAGGGCATTTAATGCAGGCGTAGTTTACCTGAAGCAGTCGAAACCCTTCATCCATTCCCTCTTTCTCCTTTCTTTTTCCTTTTATGAATTTATTAAGTACTAAATGTGATAGGTTTTACCCACATAATTTATTAAAATAGGCAAAGAGTATAGGGTCTTAACATAAAATATCACTTTAGTCCATAAACTATCGATTAATTAACTTAAGTTAAACAAATATTCAAAATTCTAAAGAGGAGCTTCGGGTCATTACAGTTTTCTAGCTAATTTAGCAAAAAGGATATAATAAATAATTAGATAATCACTTTTAAATTATTTATAATTGATTTATGTTATATAATAAATAAATAAAGGAAGAAAAAAATGCGTAAAGGAATTAAATTACTTACGGTAATTTATTAGGTCAAAGTCCAAGCATTTTAAAACTTTTTCTCATATTTAATTCTTTCATTTGATCATGTTTGCTAACTACATGTTCATAAAGAGCCTACTTGATCTTACTTGTCAAGTTGTGGCATATAAGATCAAATAAAAGAATCCAAAGGAAATCCGCGAGATCTTTAACATTAAGAAAAACTTAACCGATGAGGAAGGGGAGGAGTTTAGAAAGGGAGAATACCTAAGGATTTGAGTGAAGCTAACATTTTAATATTCTAGGTAATCCTATATAAACAAATAATTTTGGTCCATCATATGAAAAACAGCACCTTCACTCATATGGTTAGGCATTCTCCTTTCTAACCAATTTTTTTCCTTAGGCTTGAAGTCATTCTCAATGTTGAATGTTTTGCGGATCTCCTCTAGAGTCTTCTCTTTGATCATATCTCCCACAATTTAAAAAGTTAGATCAAGAAGACACTTAAATGCTTGGCTTCACATAGTAAATTTCCATAAGTTATTTTGATTTACTTGAGTGATTTTTTTATCTTACATTACATCGTCATTACATATTATAAAGAGCGCAACACACATACAAACATAAACACGCACCCATAAAATTGACTTGGTCCCAAAGTTACTAACCCTAACCTTCCATTTATTGTAATACAAAAATATTCATTTATAGTAACTTGCTTAGTTGAACTGAGGAAGATTTGTTGTTTCTTTGTTTATACTCCTGGGCTGGTAGCTTTGTAACTTCGTTGATTTTCCTCTTCCATTCTAGTTCTATCTTCTCTCCAATCTCTTTGTAGAAGGTAAGTGGATTTATTGTTACTTGTTTTTCTATGTGTTAATTTCCTTATTTTTTTGGTCTTGCGCTGATTTGATATACAATGTCTCGCAAAAAAAATTGATTTATATTAGTGTGCTTGCATTTTTTTCTAAAACTTTAGTTTTCTTTGAATATTCATCACTAATTTCAACATTACATTATTATTATATAGATCAACATAGGTATCATCTTGTCTTTGAAAAAAGGGAAATATATTAGTTAAAATCTAGCATGTTTACAAAATATGGAAGATTATTTTAAAAGTGATAGTTTGTACTTTAAAAAGGTTATTTTCTCTAAGGAGTTTTCAAGCTAACTAAGCAAAAAATGATATGATAACTAATTAGTTAATTAATTTTATAGTAACTATATTGGTTAAATTATATAATAAATAAGTAATGGAAGAGAAAAAATCACGTGATGGAATGAATTAACTTCCGGTAATTTATTAGGTGAAAGTTCAAGCATGAAAAAATATTTTTACTTATTTAATTCAATGATTTGATTATGTTTGCTAACTACATGAGCATAAAGAGTCTGATCTAACTTATCAAACTGTGGCATATAAGATCAAAGAAAAGAATCCATAAGAAATCCGTGAGATCTTTAACATTAACAATAACTTAACCCCTAAGGAAGGGAAGAGTTTAGAAAGGGAGAATACCTGAGGATTTGTGTGAAGCTAATACTTTCATATTCTGAGTAATCGTATATAAATAAATAATTCTGGCCTATCATATAAAAAACATCAGCTTCACTCAAATGCTTAGACATTCTCATTTCTAACCTCCTTTTCTTCCTTAGGCTTGAACTCATTCTTGATTTTGAATATTTAGTGTATCTCCTCTATAGTCTTCTCTTTGATCATATCTGCCACAGTTTGACAAGTGAGATCAAGCAGACTCTTAAATGCGTGGCTTCACCTAGTAACCATAAGTTATTTTGATTTACTTGACGGATATTTTTATCTTATGTTACATCTTTATTACATAATATAAAGAGCGCACACATTCACACAAACACAAACCCGCACACACAAAATTGACATCGTCTCAAATTTACTAACCCTATATTTACATAAACTATAAAATAAAAATATACATTTCTAATTAGTTGCTTTGTTGAACTGCGCAAGATTTTTTGTTGCTTTGTGCATACCGTGCTGTAAGCTTTGTAACTTTGTAAATTTTTCTCTTCAATTCTAGGTCTATCTTCTCTCCAAGATCTTTGTAGAAGGTAAGTCGATTTTTTGTTACTTGTTCTTCTACGTGTCAATTTCCTTTTTACCCTAGTATTGGGATAATTTAATATACAATGTCTCTCAAAAAAATTGAATTATATTTATCAAGTTCACGTTTGGATTCATCCATCCATTTTCTGTGGTTCCTATTGCTAAGTATGTTCTTTCTACCCCCTTTTGTATTGTAATATATATAATATATATATATAGATATATATATATATATATATATATAATATATATATATATATATATATATATATATATATATATATATATATATATATATATATATATATATATGTTTGTTGATTTTGTTGGGTTTTTAGCAAGTGGTGAATGGGAAAAGAAAAGAGAAAATATCAAAAGTGAGGGAACTACTTTGGAGGGAAATGAAAAGTCATTTGCAAAGTGCAAATGAAAAGTCATTTCTTTGGATTTGGATTTGGATTTGACAAATGATGTGAATGGATTGATAAATTTTTTGGACAAAATTTATTTAATCAATTTTTGTTAAATCAAATAAATCCTGTTAATATTATCTCTTACAAATTTGCGGTAACAGTAACATTCCTAAAAGTCGTTACTTTTCCGAAAAGTCGTTAGTTTCCAAAAAGTAGTTATTTTGCTAACAGACACAATTTTTCAAAAAGTTGTTATTTTTTCCAAAAGACATAGCTTTCTGGATAAAATGGGTCTGAAAAGATTTCACTGAACAGACATGTTCCTTGCTGAAAATGGCTATAAAAGGAAGTCAATTTTTGATTTTTTAATCACTGAAAATTTTCTTTTCTCTGCATTATTTTTCTCTCATATAAAATCAAAGTGTTGATCGACTGAGTCGTTGGACTTGTTTCTGTTCTTAAGTTCGTTGAAGTTAAAGAAGTTTGAGGTACCGCTATTTCTTTAACAGGTTTAATCCGTTTTATCTAGGGAGAAATTAATCCATACCTGGGTACAGTGACAGTGAGGGGATTAAATTTCTTAAGGACACACAGTAGTTTCTGGTGGACTCGGATTAATTCTTGTATTCTATATTTTTTCTGCTTCATCTTATTCCTGTTTCTGTTCTGTTTATTAACTTTATAAATACAAGTTATTGTAAGAATAACAATCTTAAGAAATTTCTACAGTTTCTGTATTTGAGGTTTCTGGAGATTAAAACCTTATGGGTTTCTACTCTGCTTGAATTTTTAAAATTCATTCGATTACGATTAAAAAACATAAAAAACTTTATCGTTAAATTAGAAACAGTTTGTGTAAAGATTTGTTCTTTATTGTTAGTATTTTAATACTTAATTTATCTGCCATTTTTGACAGAAAAAAAAGACTAATTCAAGTCAAACAAATGCTGGAACAGTAAGTGCTGCACACAACAACGGTTGCACATAATCTTCAAATGCTGCCTTAGCACCGCTGAGAGAAACCTGCAAAGTTTTCTGGAGTCGACTTTAGGAGATGGCAGCAAAAAATGTTCTTCTATCTCACTACGTTGAGTCTGCAGAAGTTCATCAGTGAGAATGTTCATGTTATGTCTGATGAAACTCCGGCTGATGAACGATTCTTGGTAACAGAAGCATGGGACACACTAGATTTTTTGTGTAAAAAAAAAAATTATATTTTGAGTGGTCTGCAAGATGATCTGTACAATGTGTACAGCAATGCAAAAACCTCAAAAGAACTCTAGATGCTTAGAAAAGAAGTACAAAACGAAATGCCGGAATGAAGAAATTCATTGTGGAAAAATTTCTGGACTTTAAGATGATAGACAGTAAGACTGTCGTCACCCAAGTTCAAGAATTGCAGGTCATAATCCATGATCTCCTTGCTGAGGTATAAATTTATTTAATGCCTATGTTAGAATATTAAGTTTTCCCTTAATACTCACATAACCTTTAATGTAAGATGATGTGAATGAATGTTTTTAAGTAGCTGCAATTATTGAAAAGTTACCTCCATTGGAAGGACTTTAAAAACTAGTTGAAACACAACGCAAGGAGATGACTGTTGAAGATCTCATAGTAAGATTGAGAATCGAAGAGGATAATAAGGCTGCATAAAAGAGGTCACGTGGTAATTCAGCAATATCTGGAGTAAATTTTGTTGAAGAAGATTCCACAAAATTAGAAAAGAAAGAAAGCATCTGGTCGAAAAGCAATCCTCCTAAGAAGAAATTCAATGGAAAGTGCTTTAATTGTGGTAAACATGGTCATAGGGCTAATGAATGCCGGGGTCATAAGAAGGACAAGAAAAATAAGGATCAAGCAAACTTGGTTGAATCCAAAGGAGAAATGGACGATCTCTGTGCAATGCTTTCAGAATGTAACTTGGTTGGAAATCCAAGAGAATGGTTGATAGATTCTGGTGCCTCATGCCATGTTTGTGCTAACAAAGAATTATTTTCATCATATACTCCAGCACTTACAGATGAAAAATTGTTTATGGCAAAACTCCGTTGTTGCAAAGGTGGAAGGAACTGACAAAGTCCTATAAAGATGACATCAGGCAAGGTGGTGACTTTGAATAGGGTCTCACATGTTCCAGAATTGAGAAAGAATTTAGTTTCAATTCCAGTTCTGCCAAGAGTGGATTTAATGTGTATTTGTTTCTGATAAGTAGTAGTAAGCAAAAATGATATGTATGTAGGAAAGGCTACCTTAGTGATGGCCTTTTCAAACTCAATGTAATTGCAGTTGATATGAATAAAGATTTTGCTTCTTCTTACTTGCTTGAGTCTAAATGTTTATGGCATGAACGTTTGGGACACCTTAATAACAAAAACCTTGCGAAAAACTGATTAACTTAAATATTTTGCCAAAATTTGAGTGCAATAAATAAAAATGTCAAAATTTGTGTTGAATCTAAGTATGCTAAGCATTCTATAAATCTGTGAAAGGAATTCAAATCCTTTAGAATTGATTCACACTGATACTTGTGACATGAAGTCAACACCATCATGTGGTGGGAAAAAATATTTCATACACATTTATTGACGATTGCACTAGATATTATTATGTCTATTTGCTAAATAGTAAGGATGAAGCAATAGATGCATTTAGGCAATATAAACTGAAGTTGAAAATCAGTTAGATAAAAAGATCAAATGATCAGAAGTGATAGAGGTGGAGAATAAATCTCTATTTGCAGAAATAGTTTAGAAAATGGAATAATCCATCAAACTACTGCTCCCTACACTCCTCAGTCTAATGGAATTGCAGAAAGAAAAAATCGAACTTTAAAAGAAATGATGAATGCTTACTTATAAGTTCAGGTTTACCACAGAACTTGTGGGGGGAAGCTATCCTTACAGCAAATCAGATACTTAACAGAGTGCCTCACTCAAAGACAAATGTAATTCCATATGAGAATGGAAAGAGTAGAAAACCAATTTGAAATATTTCAAAGTGTGGGGGTGTCTAGCTTAAGTCCAAGTTCCTATACCTAAGAGGGGTAAAAATAGGACCTAAGACTGTGGATTGTGTATTCATTGGATATGCGACAAACAGTAAGGCATGTCGATTATTGGTTCATAAGTCCGAACATCAGGATATTCATGATAATACGGTAATGGAATCAGATAGTGCTAAATTTTTTGAACATATCTATCCGTATAAAACTAGACTTGAGTCATCTAGTGGGGGATCTAAACAACCCAGAGAAGAACCAAAAGAGAATGAACAAAATGAAGAAAGTCCAAGACGCAGTAAACGTCAAAAGACATCTACTTCATTTGGATCAGATTTTGTAACATTTCTTCTTGAAAGTGAGCCTCAAACATTCAAGGAAGCAAAGTTGTCTAGTGAGTCAACCTCTTGGAAGGAGGCTGTTAATAGTGAAATTGAATCAATCTTAACCAATCATACTTGGGAGTTGGTTGATCTTCCTCCAGGGAACAAACCCTTGGGTTCAAAATGGATCTTGAAAAGAAAGATGAAAGACGATGGAACTATTGACAAATATAAAGCAAGACTTGTTGTCAAAGGTTTTAGAGAAAAAGAAGGTCTTGATTATTTTGACACATACTCACCAGTGACTAGGATTACATCAATTCGGATGTTAATTGCACTAGCTGCAGTATACAGTCTTGAAATTCATCAAATGGATGTGTAAACAGCCCTTCTTAAATGGAGAGCTTGAAGAGGAAATTTACATAGAACAACCTGAGGTTTTGTAGTAGTTCCTGGTAAAGAAAAGAAAGTGTGCAAACTTATTAAGTCACTTTATGGGCTAAAAACAAGCACCAAAAAAATGGCATGCAAAGTTTGATCAAACCATGTTGTCAAATGGATTTGTGATCAATGAATGTGATAAATGTGTTTACATTAAAGATACTCCAAATCAGGAAGTTATTTTATGCCTATATGTAGATGATATGCTTATAATGAGCAAAGACATTGCTAATATAAAAGCTACAAAGCGTATGCTGCTAGTAAGTTTGATATGAAAAGATTTAGGAGTTGCTGATGTGATATAAGGAATTAAAATTCTTAAAACTCCTAACGGTCTAGCATTGTCTCAAACTCATTATATTCAAAAGATACTTGAAAAATTCAAATTTTGAATATTAAAAGGGCAAAGACTCTAATTGATGTAAATCTTCATCTTGCAATGAATAAAGGCGAAAGTCAGTCCCAATTGGACTATGCTAGCGTATGGGAAGCTTAATGTATGTGATGATTGTACACGACCAGACATAGCTTGCGCTATCAGTAAACTGAGTCACAGTAACAAGTAATCCTAATCATAATCATTGGTTGGCAATGAAAAGAGTTTTGGGATACTTAGATGACACTCAAAACTATACTTTACATTACAACAGATATCCGCCGTTTCTTGAAGGATATAGTGATGCAAATTGGATTACTGGGTCAACTGAAACAAAATCCACACGTGGATACGTTTTTTTACTATTGGTGGAGGAGCAATATCTTGAAAATCATCCAAACAAACATGTATAGTTGCTCTACAATGGAGTCTGAATTCATTGCTTTAGACAAGGTAGGTGAAGAAGATGAATGGCTCCGGAATTTCTTAGAAGATATTCCATTTTGGCCGAAACCAATGGCCCCTATATGCATACATTGTGATAGTCAAGCTTGCAATAGGAAGGGCTGGAAGCATTATGTATAACGTCAAGTCTCGTCACATAAGACGAAGACATAACTCTGTGAGACAACTACTCTCTAGTGGAATTATCACAATCGACTATGTGAAGTCAAAAGATAATGTGTCGGATCCACTTACAAAAGGCCTAAATAGAGAGGGAGAGTAGAGAAATCATCGACGGGAATGGGACTATGGCGAGAAACAAGTCATCGTGGCGGGTAACTCTACCTAGAAGACTGGAGATCCCAAGATCTAGGTTCAAGGAGATAAAACAAAGTCATGATGACGGTTCAACATTGTCAGAGAAAAAAAAAAAATTATTATTTTACGGTCCATTCTCATGATGAGACAATGTTTAGTAACCAGGATAAAGACATAAGGACTTTTAATGGTTTCTAAGATTGATACAGGGAATATCAAATGGTGTATCTATGGGATAACACATTTAGAAATCACCTATGTAAGTGTGAAGTGTAAGCCGCTTCAAGGAGAATCCGGTAAGGCCAGTTCTTTAAGCACTTACTATCCAAGATGTGTTCATGGCTGAAACGAACAAAACAATGAGAACTAAGAAAATTTCAAAGGGTTGATTGTGTGACATATGTTGTCTAGGTATACACCAAAGCTCGACGGTTCAAAGATATCAAATCTACCGATTGACCGAGTATATCCGATATATGTTCACTACGGAAAGTTTAAAGGAAAACCTACTTATCCAGATTGCGATTAACCTTTACCTACAAGACACACAAGTTTTTCATGCATATGTTTTAACAATAGCCTTCCCCATTCATGTGGGGATTGTTGGGTTTTATCAAGTGTGAATGGGAAAAGAAAAGAGAAAATATCAAAAGTGAGGGAACTACTTTGGAGGGAAAATGAAAAGTCTTTGCAAAGTGCAAATGAAAAGTCATTTCTTTGGATTTGGATTTGGATTTGGCAAAATGATGTGATTGATTGATAAATTTTTTGGACAAAATTTATTTAATCATTTTTGTTAAATCAAATAAATCCTATTAATATTATCTCTTATAATTTGCGGGTAACGTAACATTCCGAAAAGTCGTTACTTTTCCGAAAAGTCGTTACTTTCCAAAAAGTAGTTAATCACTGAAAAATTTTCTTTCTCTGCATTTATTTTCTCTCAAATAAAATCAAAGTGTCGATCACTGAGTCTGTGTGAATTGTTGCTGTTCTTAAGTTCGTTGAAGTTAAAGAAGTTGAGGGTACCGCTATTCT
>JAKWJD010000690.1:0-18484 GCA_027705065.1 Solanum peruvianum
AATGGATAAAGTGATAGATGGGGGAGACTCTTCTTGGGTGGCTCTCTTCTCAAATGGAATAGCAATAGCGCCCGATTGTAATCGCAATCTTTTGGCAGCTAATGATACTTCTGAGGAGATGGATGATGGGTTCGAAGATGGATCAATGGTGACTATCAATTTTCAAATGATGGGGAACATGCTTCCAGATACAACTCTTTCTATGGAAATGGTCAAACAAGCAAATGGACTCATCTCACACACTGTTCACAAGATCAAGAGTGCTCTTAAATGCTGGTGATACCATCACTGGATTTGTTATGTGTTTTAACTCTCTTATGTATTTCTTGTTTTGGATCATAATAGTATAAGTAGATTGAACTATTTTGAGTTTATCTAAGACAATTTATATTGATATTTGATTCTCTATTGCATGCTTGATTTTGTTTTGCATTAATGGTCTTGATCTCTAGCCAATTTTATACTCCATCCTTTTTAAGAAAAAAAAATTAACTTTTTTTCCTTTTAAGTATGTTTCAAAAAGAATAATCTTTTTCTTCTTTTTTTTTAACATTTTTATTTCAGTTTTCCACGTGACATTTTTTAGGTCACAAGATCAAAAGACAATGTTATACATTTGACTAGCTTTAATTTAAAATCACAAAATTCAAAAATCTTATTTATATTCTTAAACTACGTGTCAAGTCAAATCAAATCATTATTTATCAAACAAAGAAAGTAATAGTCTGAGTGGAAAAAAAATAACGATATTTTGAATCTCACATTTGTTATTAAATACTATCATTTTGCATTTAACAAACACATTCACCTAATAAATATAATGTAGCTTATAAGTTTGACTAGCTTTAATTTAAAATCACAAGATTCAAAAGCTTTATTTATATTCTTAAACTATGTGTCAAGTCAAATCAAGTCATTCTTTGTGAAACAGAGAAAATAATAGTCTGAGTGAAAATTAAAAAAAAAAATAACGATATTTTGAATCTCACATTTGTTATTAAATACAATCATTTTGCATTTAACAAGCACATTCACCTAAAAAATATAATGTAGCTTATCGGGAAGAAAAATGATTGTATCATATTTAAAAAACTTTGAAGTGATAAATTCTATCATTCGCTAATGCTGAGAAGTAACGATTAACTATTTGAGATTTATAGAAATTTTGAAGTGGAAGCATCCTAAGGAATATGTTTTGATAAATTCATTATCATCATAGATTACTAGTATTTATAATAAAATGTAAGTATTGACTATATTTTCCACATAAATAAATAATTATTATGTTTTACTTTCAAATAAAAGGGAAAATGTATGATTACACCCCAACCTGAATCATAAAAAAAAATTAGGGCACACACTTTATATTTGTGGGAGTTTTATAACCCTTTGAACTTTTTTAAAGTGGAAAAAATACTGTCTTAACTACTGACTCGGAACAAATAACCAAATGAGTAGTTGATAATGTAGCTACATGCCCTCTATACATATATTTTATCATGAAAAATATTTACTCACTTTTGCTTTATCCTTAAATATTTCCTTTCTCATTATAAATCAAACACTTTAATCATCTCCATTTAAATTTGAGATAAGGCTAGCTAGATTAAGATTAAAATTTTAGAGATATTTTTTTACTAAATTAAGGTCCTATTACCTTATCTCTTCTTCCAGCCGAACTCATTTTTTGATAATTTTGGTGCACCGGTTGGCTTATGTAGCACACTCTGTGACTCCACATAGTTAAGATGTGTGGAAAATGTTTGTGTCATGTAAATTAAAAAGGTGTATAAAATTATTTTTAAAATGAATGTTTTTTTCTTGGGGGAGGAGGGAGGAGGGGGGATAAAAACCTTAATTTAGTTAATGTATGTCTAAAAAAATTTGATCATAGACTACTAGATACTTGTGTCTTATCCCTTTAATTTTTTAAAGCTTTTTTTCATTATTTCACTTCTTTTATAGTGTAATTATAAGTAAGAAATAAGAAAGAAGGCATGTAAGTTCTCAACGTAAAGATTTTCTGGATCGAGAATTGAATTTGATATGTAGTAATTATATAAGTAAAATTTCAACCTTTTTGGTGGTTGTTTTGGAGGAGTGGCTTAGTATAAACCGTGTTGAGGGGAAGGTGGCTTTTGATTGTGTTAGAGGAGGCTGGAGGTGGTGTTACTTGTTATAATGGTGAGGGTGGTAGTGGAGGGTGAGCCTGCGTGAGGTGACGATTAAGATAAAGAGAAAAAAAATAAGACACAAATACCATTCTAAACTAAATCCCATCTCAACAACATATCTAAAATTAACTAGGGTCCTATAACCCCCTCTCCTCCTCAAAACTCGTTCATTATGTATTTCCTTGGTTTTGTTATACAACTAACGCTGACGTGGGGCTAAGACCCGATTCTATTAGTTGTGGTGATATACATGCGCTTAGGGCTATTCATGGTTATGGTTTAAAAATCAAATCGATTAAAAGATTTGATATTTGGTGTGGTTTGATTAGGTTTGATTTTAAATTTTTAAAATTGATACTATTAGTTTTTATTTTGGTTTTATTAAAAAAAAAGCAAAAATAACCAAATCAAACCAAGAAATTATATATAAAAATTTTATAATTATTTATATATTACTCATAAATAAAATATAAATATTATGTTACATTTTAATTAACTTAAGTCTCAACTTTATCATTTTCTCAAGGTCAATACTTAAATTGTAGCTCAACTATTAAAATCCTAGTCCATTACTTTAATCTTACATACCCTACATCACATTATAGTTGCACTTTCTCTTAATTTGTAATACCCCTGAATTTTTTTGAGTTAAGACTCGAATCATCCTTCATTGTGAGTAAGATTTTACCGAGGAATTTAAAATTTTTTGAATGTTAAGGTCACCAGATGTAACACCTTGAGTTCCAAAAAGAACTAAATTGGAAATAGTAAAATCTGAATTTTGGCAAGTTAAGTTAAGTATGAGTTTTGGGTCAACTTCAAACAACCATAACTCCTAGCACAAGATCAGTTAGGTGTACTACAAGATACTCTAGAAAATCTCTTTGAATTATCTTCCAACGCCACCGAGTTTGCTCATTTTTAAGTTCATACGAGGGAGATATGCACATTGGAAGTAGGGTTTTTAGAGAAAGAACTCAAGAGGAGAAAAGAGAAGAAAAGGTTTAGATTCATCAATTTCTTGAGGAATTGATTGCAGATTTCGGCAAGGATTTGATCTTACGAGGTATGTGAGTTCACATAGTGCTTGGTTCGTTCACCCATACGCCAAACATGTTTAATTTAGTGTAATTTCGTTTTAAAAAGGTTGGGAATTTGATGTTCTTGAGTTGTATTCTTGAATTACTTTCGTTCTTGAATTTGAAATGAGATTGAGGAGTTTACAAGAGTTTAATGTCGATTATTAAAGTTTCTTTGCGTTAGATTCTCGTGTATATGTTTTGAGTACCTGAACTTAAAAAAATTTGACAAAAAAAAGTCAAAATAAATTGATTTAAGGTCAAAAAACGAGAAGAAAATTCTCCATAAATTCACCTGGGAAAAAGTTGGCGCGATGCGCCCCCGTAGCACCAAGAAGGCTGGCGTAACGAGTCCTTGTAGCACAAAGAAGGCTGGCGTAACGAGTCATTGTAGATCCAAGAAGGTTGGAGCGACACACCCCCGTAGCGCAACTGCGCAAGGAAGGTTGGGGAGGCACGCCAATAGTGCCCTAGAAATGGCTCTCTGAATGGAAGGGGCAAGGCCGGCGCGGCGCTCCAACAGTTCACCATGTCCGTCCGCCCAATCCCGTTTTTCGTCGTTTAGCCTGGCTAAGTCCTTCTAAAGTGTACTAACACTTCCTATTGATTGTAACTACTCTAAATGACTTCTAAACATCTAGAAATCATCCATGAACATGAATCATAACCTTGAATTCATAATACAAATTCAAGGTAGAGTTAAGAGTTAAGTTTTGAAGAGTTTTTTTTTAAACATATGAGATAGTCTCTTTGAGTCTTTTTGAGGAGTCTTATATAAATTCAAATAGCTTGTTTCAAGACTCGAGCAAGTGAGTCTAATAATGAGGAGAATCTATTCATGAGTCTATTTTTGTCATCGAGATATCTTTCATATCAAGAATCATAACTCTTGAATTCATAATTCACATTCAAAAGAGAGTAAGAGTAGAGTTCAAGGAAGCCTTTGAGTTTGATTGTGAATATTTTGAGATTCATCATCGATTTGAGTTAAGTTATGAGTAAGTAAGTGTGAGAATGAGAAGAGTTGTATACATGAGTTTCTTATTGATATTCTTACCCTTGAGTCGAGTTGTTCATGTCAACAACTCCGCATGAACCCTATGAATTGAACATTCTTGAGATGAGTAGTATCCTACAACCCATGAGTTGAGTTGTTCATGCTCATAATTCTGCATGAACCCTATAATTGAACATTCTTTAGATGAGTAGTATCATGTAGTCCATGAGTTGAGTTGTTCATGCTCGTAATTCAGCATGAACCCTCTGAGTTGAGTATTCTTAAAATAAGAAGTATCATTGAAGTTCTTGAGTTTTGAGTTGCCGAGTTCCGAGTATTGAGTTTTATGTAAGATTATTGAAAACCTTGAATTGAGTCGTTCACATCCATTATTCAGCATGAACCCTATTTTGACAAGTCTTTTATAATTTTTCTAAACTTTTTTTAACACTAGGGCACTTGAGTCGAGAAAGAGTAGAGTCGAGTTTATTTTCTTTAAAATGATATACGGGAACTAAGTATTCCAAAGAATAAATGTATTCACATTTAAAAGAGGAGAAAACTGAGATTTTCAAAAGAGTTTTGAGCAGTTTGAGTAACTTCTCTTTTTAGAGAAAGATTTTGAGTAATAATATCAAACCACATATGAGTTATGTTTTTAAACATATGAGTTGAGTATTTTCATAGTAGTATCGAGCACCGACGTGGGGACGAGCTTGAGTTAAGATAATTCTATGTCTCTAAAAACCATGTAATCATCATGGATAGAAAGGGTCATACTTTTTAGATGACTACTTAGTGCTTTTTAGCATAGACTAGTGGATCCACTTAGTTGAGGTGTTCTATATGATGGTAAAGTACAAGGCCATTTTGGAAGCATGGGCGAAGTATCGTATCATCACTTAAGCTCATAACAGTGGTTATACATTAGAGAAACTCACACAATATTATATTACTTTATATATAATTTGAGTTGTTATTGTATTCTTCAATACACTGAGTAATTTTCTACTGTTTTAAAAGCTTTTCATATATTGCATGTGTATTGTTGCTTTATATTGAGTTGAGTACCTAAAGTCAAATATCATATCTTTGAGTTGAACATCTAACCTTTGAGTTGAGTGTCTAATTTTTGAGTTGAGTGTCTTATTCTTGAGTTGAGTTGATTTGAGTAAGTTTGAGAAGAGGTAAGTATGTTTTTGTTTATTAAGATAAAGTTTATGTTATTTTTAGAATTTATGTTACATGCTCGTAAATTCCACGTACTGAGTCATTTGGCCTGCATCCTTTCATGATGCAGATACAGATATTTAGGGTCATCAATAGGAGTTTCTTTTGATACCACATGCAGTTCGAGTTAGCTATGGTGAGCCTCCTTATTTTCGAAGGGTTCCACTTTTACTTTCAATTATATCAGTTGTTAGGAGTTCGTGGGTCTTGTCCCAACTTCCATCTTTATCATTTAGAGGCTTCATAGATAGACAATAGAGTTTCAAAAGTTTTTTCATTTATTTACTAAATATTTTAAAGACTTAAGTTGTCTATTTTATGGATAATTAAATAATTTATTTTTATTCAGAGTTTTTCATTTGAGTTAAAGTTTTGTATTTGAATTTCATGAATTTTTATTCACTTTTTATGCTTTGAAAGCTTGAGTTAGTCTCCAGCTTGTAATCAGATAGGATGAGGGTTTGCTGGGGGACCAACAATGTTTCTCGAGTGTCGGTCACGTCTAGGGTGTAGGCTCAGGCAGAGACATAATTATATCACTTTATTCGTCTAATAATAACTCTAGTATTGCATAATTGAATCTACAATTACTTCCTTTAGTATTGCTTAATTGAATCTAAAATAAATTTCTTGTGGATTGTTCATGTATTAGATGTATGTGTCTACTGAAGTACGTATATTCTTAACAAGTTTAATTTATTACTTTCAAATCGAAAAACTCAAAAACTTGAACCAAACAAAACCAATTCGACAACAATCAAACCGACGTTATTTTTTTTCATTTGATTTTGATTTTGATTTTAAAAACTTGAAAATCGACTAAATTGATTTGATTTTGATTTACCGAATAACCGATCAAAACCGAACAATGAACACCCGGTCACATGTATATTACAAATATTTTTTGAAAAAATCTACTTATTTATTTTCTTCGCATAGTATAAAAACCAAGTTAATATACATCCAAAAAAATTAAAAAAACATTACCTTGTATTTAAAAAAAATCTCAAATACACATAACTTTTTAAATTTTTATTTCCTTGTATTTAAGATTTTCTCAAACATAAAGTAATTTTTTAAATTAATTGCTTAAGCGGATTCCTTTTAAAAAATAATTACTTATTTTAAATATATTTTTTGACCATTTATAGCAATATATAGCAATATTATATAGTTCATTAAATTTGTCTTTCTCTCTCACCTCATTTTCCCTTATCTCTCTTGCTTCTTTTTTTTCCCTTTTATCTCTCTTTCTCCTTTTTGCTCTTTCTCTTTTGTTTTTCTTTCTTTTCTCCGTTGCTTTTTCTTTTCTTGTTCTTTTTTTTTCTCTTTCTCTGTTTTTTTTTTCGTTTTCTCTCAATTTTCTTTCATAATGTAGTTAATGATTCTTAAACTAAAAAAAATTGAATAAAAATTAATTAATTAGGTAAGTAATCTAATTGTAACGAATGAATAGATTTAATAAATTAGAAAATGAATTAAACTTACATTAAAAATGAATTTCACAAATATTAAAGTTGAATTAGAATACAATTAAATATGAATGCAAAATGTAGCAAACGAAGAGCATTCTATGATCTCTAAACTGAATGAATTTGTATTAATAATGAATTTCACAAGTAATTCAATCATAACAAATCAATCAATAAGTTGCAAAATAATTAAAATTGTATTACACAAATATTAAAACAAATAAATAAATTAAATTTGCTTTAAAATTGTATTACACGATATTAAAGTTGAATTAGAAAAACATAACTAACAAAAGAAAAGACATCAATCAATAAACCGAATAAAATTTGTATTATTCATGAATAATAATGTATTATATGTATCTTATAAACTACTTTGAGTTTGTATCACTAAGAACGTAAGTGATGTTCGTAATATTTATTAAAAATGTATTGTGCATATGTTATAAGTGTGTTATCTAAATTATTTTTGTTGATACATTAAAAGGGTAGTGAAATTTGCAATATGTATTATAAATGTAGGATGTATTGGTAATGATTTTAATACAATTTTAATATAATTATAAAACGTATCTAATACGACTTTAGTACAAACCCGATATAGCTCCACAAACTTCATCATTTTCGAGCTTCAACGTAGCATTTATCCAAAATAAATTCTAAACTTAGCCAAACCTTTTTAAAATTGAGATATAAACTCCAAAAGATATTTTCAATTATTTATAGGAACAATCTATCCAAACTAATCGCAAAAGAAATAGCAAACAAGTAATCTAATCATAACAAATGAAGAAACATAATAAACTGTTGAATGAATTAAAATTGAATTAAAAATGTATTACACACATATTAAAGTTGAATAAGAGCGAATCAAACATGAATGCAAAATGTAGCAAAGTAAAGAGTATTATATGATTTGTAAACTAAATAAAAATTATATCAATAATAAAATAATCAGGTAATTTAATCGGAGCAAATCAACCAATAAACTCCAAAATGAATTAACTTGTATTAAAAGTAAATTACACAAATATCAAGTTGAATAAGGAGAGATAATTAAACATGAATAGGAAATTTAACTAATGAAAGATTAGTCAATGATCTACATAGTGAATTAAACTTATTTCAATAATGACTTGAGCAAGTTATCCAATAGTAACAAATAATAAACTACAAAATGAATTAAATCTGCATTAAAAATGTATACACAATATTAAAGTTGAATTAGAAGAGAAAATTAAAAATAAATGAAAAATGAAAATAACGAAACCAAGACAATAATCTCTATAATGAATTAAACTTATATTATTAATGAATAAAACATGTATTATATGTGTCTTATGAAATTTTATTATCACTAAGAACATGAGAGATGTTTGCATATGTATTAAAAATGTAGTGTGCATGTATTATAAATGTATTATTACGTGTTTTACCTAAATCATTTGACTGGTATAACTAAGAAGAGAGTAAAGTTTGCAATATATATTATAAATGTATTGTTCATGATTTTAATACAATTATAAAACATATCTAATTTAACTTCAATACAATTGCGATATAGTTCCATAAACTTTACCATTTTCGAGTTTCAATCTTATATTTCTCCTATAATTAATTATAAACTTAACCAAACCTTCTTAAAATTGAGATATAAACTTCAAACTCCATTTTCAATTATTTGTAGGATCAATCTATCCAAACTAATCATGAGTTCGTAAGATTCATACGATGAAATCAAAATTTGAAACTTTATAATGACTATCAATGGTGAATTCTTGCCGCTGTAATATTAGAGATTTGAAAATTTTGTTTGAGAACATAATATTGTACAAATTTTTTATTTTTCTATTTCTATTTCTATTCTCGTTATGTTTTTGGATAAAAATAGTGAAATAGGGACAAAAAAATTATTTGAGAATAATTATTTAAATGAAAATTTTAAAAGAAGAAGAAGCATTAAAAAAAGAGGGGGGAAGAGAAAGAATAACAGAAAGAGACGAACAAGAAAATAAAAAGAAGACGACGAGGAAGAGAAAAGGTCAAAAGAAGTGAAGCAGTACAATTATTCAATCCTAAAAAATGTTATACTTTTTAGTTAGAAAAATCTTATTGTCATATATGGTAAATATTTTTTTTAATATAGTATATTTATGTGATTTACCCTAATTTTTTTTTCTTGATATTTTACCTCCATTCATTCTATTGATTTTTTATGTGTCTATCCTTTTGATTTGCTATTAAATTTAATTTCAAAATGTGTTGTATATAAAATAAGATAATTTTGAAAAAATATCCAAAAAGTGAAGAATATCAAATGAACAAATATAATTTAAAACATTACAGTTAAAAGACGCATTTTTCAAAAAAAAAAAAAAACGCGGATAATCTTTCTAAATTAAAATTGAAAAGATAAGAAAATAAAGCAAATAAAAACTTTATAAAGTGAGGAGAGAAGTAAATATGTTACAAAGATTTTAAAAAATAATAATAATTGAGTATATACAAATTTTAATGTTAATAATTATGTGTATTAACCAATTCTAAGATGTCCAATTAATAGAGCACGTGTCCAATATAGATCATATTTGTTTTTCCTTTTTACCTCTCACTTGCATTTGAGAGTGAGCGTACTATCTATGTCACATTAACACAAAAAAAATACATAAATATGTGTTTAGGCGGATAATGAGACTCCAATTAAGGTTAGATGTCGCTGGGATTTCGGATATAGTTAGAGCAACAACTTGCGCCATTTCTAAAAAAAATAGAAAATATACTTGTTTTCTCTAAAAGGATTAACATTTGTGGCTTCTCACTTTCTCAAAGAGAGTGAATTTTTTTCACAAGTTCCAGCCTACACAGTGAACGTGATCGGCACTCGAGAACCATTATTGTCCCCCAAGCAAATCCTCATCCTGGTTGATTACAAGCAGAGGAATAATGCAAGCATACATAAGCATCAAATTAAAAGAAACATTTAAAAACAGTTTACTGAATCTCAAAACTTTGTTGAATATACTGAATATGAAACATAAGCTTAAATAAAAATATTATGAAACTGTCTATCTATAAACTCTCTATTATACAAAGATGAATATTGAGACAAGAATCTGACTCCTCAAACAACTACTACTAACAACTCATAAAATTATAGTCCTCCAGAAGCAAGGAGTTTTTTTTCCAAATGCTGACGAACAGATAAAATGATCTCAATGGGCTGTTGTGGAGGATCATAAGAACCTATATCTGCATCATTAAAAGATACATGTTGGATGACATTAATAAATTGAATGTATAAGTATGTAATATAGTTTTATAACAAATAACTGAAAGAAAGAACTACAATAGATAACACTGTACTCAAGCTGAATGTAAAGAAATAAAAGAGTTAAAACATTTAAAGCTTTAAAAATAACTTTTTCATTGTTGAACTAAACATAATAACTGATTATCACGACCCGAGCCTACACCCTAGACGTGACCGACGCTCAAGAACCATTGTTGGTCCCCAAGCGAATCCTTATCCTGACTGACTACAAGCGGAAGACTAACTAGAGCATAAGTATCAAATTGAAAGAAATATCTAAAATTAGTTTATTGAATCTGAAATTTTTGCTGAATATGAAACATAAGTTTAAATAAAATATCTGAAAACTAAAAAAAAACTCTCCAAAACAGTCTATCTATGAAGCCTCTACTATAAAAAAAGAATGTCGGGACAAGACCCACGACACCTCAAAACTACTAAGTGGAAAGTAATTGTAAAGTCTTCTCGAATACAAGGAGGCTCTCCAAAGCTAACTAGAGTGTAGAGTGATCTTAACGAAGCGTCTGTTGATAATCATGAACACCTATATTTGCATCATAACATGATGCAGATCAAATGACATCAATACATGAAATATACGAGTATGTGATATATTTGAGTAAACAAATAACTGAAGTGAATGGTTGAAAGAAACTCAACTAAATCAATACATGAATACGAAGTGAAAACCATCTAAACTTTAAAATAGAATATACAATCAAAGCAACATGAAAATAATATACTTTACTTGTGGGAAGTTTCTCTAACCGGCAACCATTACTATGAGTCTAGCAATGATACTACATCCCATCGGGCATCGCAAGAGCCCATACCATACCTTGTCAAGGGTATAAGATGATATTGTGACTATGGATTCAACCATATGCCTTCTTAGACGCGGTCAGAAGTCGCATGGAGATTCAATGTCATCCTATCCTACGTTGGAGACGTAGTTCTGTGGGACTTCCAAATAATAAAAAAATCTAATCCAACTCGATGCTCGATATCACTCCCAAAAAAAAATAATATAACTTTTTGTTCAATTAACCATTTACAAAGAAAGGACTTCCTACATTATTTGACTTCAAAACATAAGACGTGTTTACCTTCTTGAGAACATGTACTATGAACTTATCTTTCAAGTCCAATAATTAACATAGGTATATATGTGTGAATAAAATAACATTAAAACTCTTAAGCTTATAAGAAATAGAACTTTTAAACTTTCTCAAAACTCAATTTGAAACACAATGATTGACTTTCAAAGACTCTCAAAACTTATGACTCAATTCATAGGGTTCATACGGAATTATGAACATGAACGATTCAACTTGAGGACCTCAATAACCATATAGGAACTCATGAATACAACTCTTTCTCAAAACTCATCTTTACTTTCTTAAAAACTCAAGTGTTGCCTTTGAAAAATTTCTCAAGATTTATAACTAAAAATGGTTTATGATGAATTATAGATATGAACAAATCAACTCAAGGATCTCAATAAAATATAGAATCTAAATATTTAGGAGTGGAATTTCAAAAGACCCGGAAATTCAAGAACTCAAAATCAACTTATCTCAAGAATACTCAAATGTAGGGGTAGAGTTCTAGATTTCTCCTTTACTGATTTGGAAGTAGATGTAGGCGTGATGACGAACTAGTTCAAAGCTATGATAGCCTTACATATTTGGAAAACAAGGTTCTTAAAGAATCTTTGAAGAATCTTGATGAATTTGATGAAGAAGTTCATTAGAAGTCTTAAAACACTAGCTTGAAGGTAAACAATCACAAAACCTTTCTTGAGATTCTTGAATTAATTTATTGAAATTTTTATGGCCAAGAATTATGATTTTCATTAGTGATTCATAATTGTATAGAGGAATTTGAGTTGGAAAGAATGAAATTACCTTGAAGAAGAATCTTGAACAAGATTAAAAGAATCTTGAATAGAGTCTTCTAGTTTGATTTTTATTTAAGGTTTTGTCTTTCTTAGGGTTTGAGACAGAAGAGATTGGTGGATTAAGAGATAAAAATTTAATAGTTTTGGGTCTTTAATTAGTACAGAAATTCGTTTAGGGTTATCTTGGAGGTAAAAGGACAAAAAGGAATTTTTTTATGTTTTCTTAACAGCTAATTCGTCATTGCCTTGTATCAGTTTCTAAAATGGTCATAACTTTTACTCAGACATGGGATCAATATAAAATTGGTGCAGTTGGAAAGTAGATTCAGATACCTTTAATTTTATAGCTTTATGGGCCTCATAACTCTTTATATTCCAAGAGGTATGGTCATTTGAAGTTGACCCAAGTAGAACTTACATCAAAACTTAATTGATAAGGAAACTTTCAACTCTACTTTGTGCTAGGGGCCGATTCTAGTGACCTTAATTCATATCCAAATCATTCTCACACTAAAGAAATCACATTTACACATATCACTAATTTATGATACCTTTGAGAGAACTTAGTTCCCTTTACTCTTACTCAATTCATATTTGAAAACTCCTTCTAAAAAATTAATAATTGTAAAACATACCAGAATCAATAACAATCATATGAAACACAAAGGAAAGAAAATTGAGCTCACAGAATGTACAATATCCCATTAAGAAAATTATTCCTCTCTAATATATGAGGTTTATTTTCTCACGGTAGAATTATTCTTTTCACCATATATTGATACCCAAATATTGATGAGTGAGTCACTCAACGACAGTAAAGTACACTGATATTTAATTATGAAGAAAAAGAAGAAGTTCAGAAATTCCATAAAAGTCTAAAGAATCACAAATATATATATAGCCAAGAAGCATTGATTGCAAAAGCTTGCGACCTTTATGAAACCACATGATAAACCTTCTAGAGTTCCTGAAAGTTACCACTTTTTCAAACAGTTATTTCCAACGGTGGAGAGTTCAAATAAAATAAAAAAGACGTTTTAGAACACGGTTTGCGCAAATCCGAGTTGGGTTGGATCGCTGCGGCTAATTAATTAAATAATTAAACTTGGTTTGGCCGTTATTTAATTTAATTAATTTAAAAAATAATTAATTAAATATTTAAAATAAACTTTGTCCAAAATATAATTTTTTGATCATTTTTTAAAGTCAGTTGTAGCAATGGAGCGATAACAATGAAGACGTTAGGAGGTCCCTCTTTCCAACCCTTTAAACAAGTAGAAATGTTTCTCCATTTAAGCACTCTAACATTTCTTTCCAACACCAATGAGGGAGAAATATTTTTTCGTACTAAATCATAAGAGAACCTTTCATATTTCTCTTTGCATCTTCCCTTCATTTCCATTAAGAGTGTGTTTGGTATGAAGGAAAACAAATGTTTTCCAATTTTCTCATGTTTGGTTGGGACAAAAGTCTTGGAAAATGTTTTCCAAATCAACTCATTTTCCTCAAAATTAAGGAAAATGACTTCCCTTCAAAATTAAGGAAAACATTTTCCAAAACTTTTCTCCAACTTCAAATTATATTTTTTTTGACAAAAAAATCAATTTTAAAAATATTTCAATTTCAAAATATTTATTCACCGGATCCCTGACCCATCACCCACCCACTACTGGCCAACCCCCCCCCCCACCTCCACCCCACCCCCCCACCCCCACCCCCACCCACTCCCAAAAAAATTTGAGTTCGTTTTTTAAAATATTTTAATTTTAAAATTCCTCCCTCCCGCCCTCCCCCCGCCACCGCCAGCCCCCCTACCCCCTACCATCCCCCCCAAAAAAAATAATTTTATTTTTAAAAATATTTTCAACTTCAAAACTTTATTTTTTCACCTAACCCCGCCCCCGCCAGCCCTCCACCCCTACCCCACCACACACCCCAAAAATAAAATTGTTTCTAAAAAATATTTTAATTTCATAAATTATTTTCTACTCTAGTAAAAATAAAGATGTTCTCAAAAAGCATTTTTATTCATAAATCAAACACTAAAAATTATTTATAGAAATATTTTCTACTCACCAACCAAACATGAGAAAATAAGTCCAAAACCTACTTATTTCCAAGAAAACATTTTTTAGGAAAACATTTTCCACGGAAAACATTTTCCTTCATACCAAACACACCCTAATTCTTACTATATACCCAATAAAAAACTCTACAAAGATTTGAGCATAAATAAAGGTGAAATCGTCTAGAATATGTACGCACTTTAAAGAGAAAAAAGACAATTGACATATTAGCGTTTCTGATGTATTGCTTAACTTTTAATTAAGTTACCCTTTGAAAAATTGGGTACAACGTTTAAGTTCTAAGAAGTTTTTCTTTGTGTTCAGATGTATCGTTAGTTCAGTGAGTTATAAACTAAATTAGGATTATAGTCTTCAAGTTGTGGACAACTTAAAAACATAGGAACACACACCTTGAAGGTATGTGATAGTGTACGAATTATTTGATTATTACTTAGATTACATAGTTTTGTAATCTATTTTGCGGTAAAACTCGTTGGTATTTAGTGAAATTGGGAGTTGTTGAATTGTTAGCATTTTAATATTTTACTATTCTCTCCGTTTCAAAAAGAATGATCATCTTTTTTTTTTTACTCTTTTTAAAAAAGATGACCTCTCTTCTTCTTTTTTGTAACATTTTAATTTCAGTTTTCCACGTGGCATGTTTAAGGCCACAAGATCAAAGAATAATTTTGTACATTTAACCTAACTTTAATTTAGAACCACAAGATTCAAAAATACTTTTGTACTCTTAAACTCTATGTCAAGTCAACCATGTCATTATTTATGAAAGGAGAGAATATATTAATTTGCACCTTTGTCCGTTTGGCAGTATTTATCCTTACTATGTGAGGTGAGCATGTTGCATGCATTTTAGGAGTTACAAACATCACTCTTAATGTGAAATTTCATCTAATGTCCGTTAGGCTTTATGGCTATTCTTGATTAGATGAATGCTAATCAGAACATTGAGGTATTGTTGATCACTTTGTGGTTACTGGCAGAATAGGAAATGGTAATTACTTTTTCACATTCATTTTTCATTTTTTCATTTTTTATTCCTTCATTATTCTTTGTAATTTCTGTAAAATATATAACCTTTAGCCATTTATCTTTACTATTTACACACCATTATCTCCTATATATGGTTAGGAAGATCTTCTAGTATTAATAGTGGTGGTCTTCATTTTGTTTGAGACACACAACATACAAGAAAAATATAGTGTAAGAGTTGGTCAAAAATAGAGTTCTTATTAGTTGAAGGGAGGTGTTCTTGTTTGTGGAGCTTTGGACTCAACTCTTGTCCAAAGTTGTTGAGTTATACTTTGTAAAGGTTATTGTAAACTGGAGAGGACAAGTCAAAGAGGACTACTGCTGGACCGGCGAAAACATTTGCTGCAGTGGACTTGAATCTCCTTAAAGAGAGCGAGATATTCGCGTCTCAGCCTAAAGAGATTTATTTCTTCATTTTATTTTCAATAGTAATCTTGTACTTTTGTTATAACTAGTTCCCGGCACGTGCTTTGCACGTGAGTCCCACGAATATATATATATATATATATATTATATATATATATATATATATATTAAGATATCTATATATAGATATAATATATATATATATATATATATATATCGACTAATATTAAAAGAATATGTATCTAATGTTCATTTTAACATCATGTTAGACATTACCATTAATTAACTACAATATATATTTGGATAAAAATATGTCATCTTCTTTAATTTTATGTATTCGACTCATATAAAAAAAGAGTAAACCCCAGCATATTCTAATTGGTGGATGTAGATATAATTAACTATGATGACATGTTTATGTGGTTATTATAATTATCTAAGAAGCATTTAAAATCGCGCATACAAAGTTTTGTTTTCAAAATTTGAACAAAAAATGTGTGAACTGTTAGATTCCATCGAAACAAGTCGTAGTTTGTATATCAAAATAAAATTTAGTGACAAGTTTAATGGACTATAAATATATAAAAGTCAAGTCATAAATATTTATTTATTAAAAAATATTAAAAACTTTATATCCAACTTGCCACAACTACAATTCCATTCAATTAATTTTTTTTTATAGCCAAAATAACAAAAAATCGGATAAAATTACATTTATTTGTCTATCTTAAAGATAAAAACATTTTTTGTAATAATAATTTTACCTTTTTAGTATAATAAAAAAAAATTTACTTTTTTTAAAATCATGGTGATATGATTCATACTTAAAATATTTGTGTCATTTATATCTCTACTGAAAGATATTACATGTAGTTTCAAAGCATAAAGTTATATTTGTATGTTTTCTGTCTTGATTCAATTGATAAATCTTTTAATAATCTTCTTCTTTTTATGAATTACAGCAAAATATAAAATAATTTGAAATTTAAATTTGTCATATAGTATGTTCATGAAATTTAATAATATTTCGAAAACAAGATAACTTACTTTAAAAGAAATAAATCCCCCTTCTTATATGACACAAAAAGATAGTAATATGTAGAATTAATTGATAAATTATCAAATTTGCGTTCTAATGTTTAAATTTCTTTTTTATTTTAAAATTTGAGTTCTAAAATTTGCCAAAACGATAAATTCTACAGTTAAAAACATTTTTAAAATTGTGATGTTGTAAAAGCTAACTTGATTTTATATTTTGAAGACTAAATATAGGGCATGTAAAAAAAATATTGAAGATTGAAAAATAAATGGAGTGCAAAATATATGAATGAAGTTAATAATATTTAAGAATTTAAAATTTATACTAGATAGTAAATTTGTAATGATATAAAGAGAAAAGGCCTACATTATACACGTGTGTAAAAGACTATTGGTGAGAGAATAAGACGAGGTAAGTACATAGTACAATTGGTTTCTCGTTATAGACTCTTCATAGCCATGGTCGTCCTACCATGGCTCTTCTATATAATGAATAAAAAAAATAAAGAGATATATATATATATAGATAGATATATATATATATATATATATAATATATATATAGTATATATATATAGATAAGAGTTAGGTAAAAATCATTATTATTTTTCCCTAACATCACGATGTATATATTTATTTAAATTACTTCTATTTAAACAAAAGCATATTTTGCATAACTATTCATGTATTATCAAAACTCATCATGTATTAATAGAAGTTTTGTTAATTAAATAGCACCTTAAAAGTAAAATAACACAAAAAACAAAGAAAAAAATTTTCATAACATGCAAAATAATACATAATTACATAAAAATATCGGTTACATATCAAATCCATTTTGAAAAATCATACTTTAACTCCAAAATGATTTTTAAAAAAAAAACATAAAATTATAAGCTAACTTAAAAAAGATCTAAAGGAATATATATGTCATATCTTATACTGTTAAGTTAAACAGTTGAACTATATTATAAGAAAACTTCTCTATTAATTTCAGAATGAAGCTATTTGTTCTTCTCTCCAATTAGTTTCTTGATGACATATACGCATATCATAACCTAGGAAGAAGAAAAGAGAATAGTAGATGATAGAAAAGAAAAAAATGTGATGACCTAGGAAGCAATTAAATGGTATTTAATATATATTTGATTGTCTTTTATCTACAAAATTTTTTAATGGGGCCATATTGAATCATGATAGATAAATTTATTTTAGTTTCAAAATTAATGATTCATAAAATTTGAAGAGTTCATACATTATGGTTCATGATAGATAAATTTATATTGATTTTTAAATTTCAAAGAATCACAAAATTCTAGGGGCGGGCAATAGACCCGGAAAACCAAAAACACCGAACCGACCCAAAATTTTTAAGAATTCGGTTTCGATATTTTGGTTTTCGATTCGGTATTCGATTACTTTTTGTATTTTTCGGTATTTCAGTTTTCGGTACGTATTATTTTGGTTTTCGGTATTTCAGTTTAAACAGAAAATATTATACTATAATTTAATTATTATAATTAATAATTATTAATATTAAATAATCTTTTAAAAAAAGAAAAAACTTTTTATAAAACCATATTCCTCTCTTTCATCTTCCTGACTTCCTATTTCTTCTTCCTCTTCTTCCTCTTTCAGGCAACAGCAGCAGCAAACGCCGTCCGGCGTTCGGCGTCCAGCCTAGTCAGGTTTGTTTTTGTAATATTCTTTTTTGTTCTTGACATATTGATATTTTGTAGTAAATTAGTAATACACTTCTTTGATTTATTGTCTATTTTTACTTTTAGCCATTAAGTTGAAAA